>PVLA01003143.1:188346-227332 GCA_004027455.1 Hydrochoerus hydrochaeris
TTCTTTCTTTCTTTCTCTCTTTCTTTCTTTCTTTCACTTTCTTTCTTTTTCTTTGCCCTTTCCCCCATCACAGTTTGACTTTTCTTTTTAACATTTTCTCCCAAATAACAATATCTATTGTGCATTCAATTTCTCACACTACTGAAAAAAGTTGATATTTACACACATGGGTCTGATTTATATCACTTACATATATGGTCTCAAGTTGCATCATTTACCTATAAAAGTCTCCAGTTTATCTTCTTTATGGCTGAGTAGTACTCTGTAATGTTAAAAAAAAATCTTATTTATCTATTCCTTGGTTATTTTCAAGACTTAGCTATTACAAACTGTGCTGTTATGAACATAGGTGCATGAATACCATTGTGTTATGATGTTTTTATTTCTTCAAGGAACATACCCAGTAGGGGAATGCCTGGGTTGAATGGGATATATAATCCTAGATTTTTAAGGAATTTCCACAGTGATTTCCAGAGTGGTTGCACCAGTCTACACTCCCAGCAATGGTGGAGGATTTCTTTTCCACACAGCCCCACCAACACTTGTTTTCAGTTGGTTTTTTTTTATGATAGCCATTCTTTTTTGAGTGAAATAGAATCTCGGTGCTGTTTTAATTTGCAATATTCAAATGGCCAATGATTTTGAACATTTTTTCATGTATATATTTGCCATTTGTATTTCTTCATCTGTGAAGCGTGGGCATCTTAGATGCCCATTTATGATCTGGGTCTTTGAGTTTGGAAGGCTGATTTTTTTCCCTTTTTATATTTTTTAGATACAAGTCTTTCATCTGAGGGACAATTGGCAAAATTTTTTTCCCACTCCGTGAGTTGTCTTTTCACTCTGTTGGTGATTTCTTTTGTTGTATAAATCTTTTTAATAAGATAAGATCCCGTCTGTTGATTCTTTCTAATATTTCCCTTGCATCCTGGATTTTGTTCCTTAAATCTCTGTCTACACCTATATCTTTGATACTTGTACCTATTTTCTTTTCCAGTAAATTTAATGTTTCATTTTTAATATTTATATCCTTTATCCTTAACCTTAGTTTAGTGCATGGTGATAGACATGGGTTTAGTTTTAATCTTTGACATGTAGAAAGCCAGTTTTCTAGCATCATTTTTTAAAGAGACTATCTTTTGTCAAAGATAATTTGGCTGAGTGTGTTTGGGATTATATCAGCATCTTCTATTCTGTTCCACTGTTCCTCTGACCTGTTTTAATTTTTAAATGTTTTTCCAAATATCACGATGATTTTTATCACATTAGCTTTGGTGTGTAATTTCAGGTCTGGGATTGTAATGCTCCCCAACTTGCTTTGTTTTTGCAGAATCCTTTTGCTATTCTAGGTCTCTTCTGATTCCAAATGAATTTTAGAAGTATTTTTTCTAGATCTGTGAGGTATGCTAATGGTGCTTTGATTGGGATTGTATTTAATTTATATAGAAGTTTTGAGAGTGTGGTAACTTCCACTATGTTGATTCTTCCTAGCCAACAGCAGGGGATATTTTTACATTTCATGATATCTCTTTGATCACCTTTTTTTAGGGTAGTGGAATTTACACTGTACAGATCTTTTACATTCTGTGTTGGATTGATTCCTAACTATTCCATTTTTTTAGATGTTGTGAAGGATGGACTTTCTCTGATTTCTTTCTCTGTGAATTTGTTGCTTGTGTGCAGCAATGCTATTGATCTTTGAGTGTTGACTGTGTATCCCACTACCCTTCTGAATTTGGATATTAAGTCTACTGATTTTTCTGTAGCTTTGGGGGTCGTCTATGTGGAGTATCACTTTATTTGCAAATAATGATAATTAAATTTCTTCCTTTCCTAACTATATTCTTTTTATTTTTTCTCATGTCTAATTGTTCTGGTTAATGTTTCTAGAACTCCATTGAATAGGAGTGGCGACAATGAACATCCTTGTCTTTTTCCTGACTTTAGAGTGAAATTTTTGTTTTCAACCATTTAATATGATGTTAGGTGTTGGCTTTTGATGACTTTTATGAGATTTGAGGTAAGGAAATCTATTCCAATTTTCTGTGGGGTTTTTATCATGAATGAGTGTCGGACTTTGTGAAATGCTTTTTCTGCATCTATTGAGGTTATCATGTGATTTTTGTTTATAGATTTACATATGTTGAACTATACCTGGATTCCTTGAATGAATCATACTTTGTCATGGTGTATCATCTTCTTGATTATTTTCTGCATTCTGTTTGCTAGTATCTAGTTGAGGATTTTTTGCCTCTGTGTCCAATAAGAAGATTGATCTGTAATTTTCTTCTATGGTTGCATTCATCTCTGGATTTGGAATCAGTGTTATGCTTGTTTCCAGGAATAGTTTTGGAAGTATTGCTTCACTTTCAAATTCTTTAAAGAGTTTCAGCATTAGTTATTTTCTAAATTTCTTTTGAATTCAACAGCAAATCTATCAGTGCCTTGGTTTTCTTTGTTGATAAATGTTTAATAAAATTTTCATTTGATTTGTTTACATTGAGTTATTTAGAATTTTTAAATGTTCTTGGTTTGGTTTTGGCAATTCAATTAATCTGTGCATTTCTTCTGTGTTTTCCATCTTATTAGAATCTAGTTTCTCTTAGTAGATATTGATGATCTTCGGGATTTCTATGAACTGCATTGTGATTTCCCCTATTTCATTCCTGCTTTTTCTCTTTTTGATGAGATTGGCTAATGGTTTATCAATTTTATTTATTCATTCAAAGAATCAACTTTTCAATTCATTGCTTCTTTGCATTGTTTTCTTACTCTCTATTGCATTCATTTTTGCTCTGATCTTTATAATTTCCTCCCTTGTACCTACTTTGGGTTTGACATTAGATTGCTTGTTCTGTTTTCCTGATGTGTGAGCCATCATTAAATCAAAAGCAAAATTTTATTCTTTTCCAATTTCATAACTACACAAAATCTAATTATAATGTTTCATGAATAGGAGCATTTGAGAAAATTGTTGGTCAGAGTCTAATTTAATCCTTGTAGCCTTTAAAATGTTTTAGAGTTAGGAAGACACAAAACCTTTTGGCAAGGCAAATGTAACAAATTCACAAATAAGACCATGCACAGCCTGTTACTCACTCTCTTATGCTGTTTGTCTCAATTTCACATCTTGCTTGTCATTTTGAAAGACATTTTTCTTCTTAAAAACCTTTCTGTTCCTGAATACACTAAAGCTAAATCCTAATATGGTAACAATTGCTGCAAATTTTTGTTATTTATTGAAATCATACTATTGTGTCTATTGTTCCTACTTCATTTTCAAGAATAATTTGTTTGAATAGTAGGTTAGCACATAAATATCATGCTACAAATTAAATGGTTACCAAAATGGACAAGAAAAACCAAATACACAAGAACACAATTATAACAGGAGACCTTAACACCCCATTGTCACAAAGAGATACATCACCTGAACAAAAATTCAACATTGAAATAATAGAACTGAATCATACCTGTGAGCAATTGGACTTAGTAGATGCTTGCAGTGTGTTCAACTCAACCACATCAGAATACACATTCTTCTCAGCTGAACATGGGACATTCTCCAAAATAGACCATATATTATCCCATACAATATTCTTAAGTAACTGCAAAGGTGTTGAAATTATCCCATCTGACCATAGCACATTGAAATTGGAAATTAATGGCAAAAAATTACAAAACCTGCATAAATATATGGAAATTAAATAACAATCTTTTGAACAACTGGTGGGCTACAGATGAAATTAAAGAAGAAATAAAGCAACACCTAAAATTCAATGAAAATACAGAAGCAACATACTCTAACCTGTGGAAAGCAATGAGAGCAGTCCTAAGAGGGAAACATAGCAATAAACTGTCATATCAAGAAAACAGAACAAACAAAATAAACAACTTAATGCTTCATTTCAAACTTCTAGAAAAAGAAGAGCCAGTTAAACCCAAAGCTCATAGAAGAGAGGAAATCGTAAGGATTAGAGCAGAAATCAAGGCAATTGAAACAAAAAACAATACAAAGAATCAATGAATTAAAAAGCTGTTTTTTGAGACAATAAACAAAATTGACAAGCCTCTAGATAACCTCATAAAGAAAAAAAGAAAGAAAAAACACAAATTCACGCAACAAGGACTGAAAAGTGGGAAATACTACAGATCCCATGGAAATTCAAAAGATCATGAGTACCTACTTTGAAAATCTCTACTCACATAGGATGGAAAACACAGAGGAAATGGACAGATTTCTAGAAACATATGAACCAACCAAAAAGGAGAATTATAGACCAATCTCACTAATGAACATTGATGCAAAGATTGTCAGTAAAATACTGGCAAACAGAATACAGCAAATCATCAAGAATATTATACATCATGACTAAGTGGGCTTCATTCCAGGAACTCAAGGATGGTTTAACATATGAAAATCAATAAATGTAATACACCACATCAACAGACTCAAAAACAAAAACTACATGGTCATCTCAATAGATGTATAAAAAGTTTTTGATAAAGTCCAACACACGTTCATGATAATAACCCTTCAGAAACTCAAAATACATGGTGTCTACCTCAATCTTTTAAAGGCCATCTATGACAAACCAACAGCTAACATTATAGTAAATGGGCAAAAACTGAAAGCTTTCACTTTAAAATCAGGAACAAGACACAGATGTCCATTCTCATTACTCCTATTCAGTATAGTGCTGGAAACACTAGCCTGGGCAATCAGACAAGAGAGAGAGAAATAAAAGGAATAAAGATAGGAAAGGAAGAAGTGAAACTATCGCTATTTGCAGATGATATGATGATCTATATAGAAGACCTAAAAAAATCCATTAAAAGACTATTAGAGGTAATAAACAAATTCAGCAGTATAGCTGGATACAAAGTCAATGCTCAAAAATCAATAGCATTCCTGTACGCAAACAAAAAACTCATTCAGAGAGAAATTATGGAAATATCACCCTTCACAATAGCATCTAAAAAAATGAAATACTTGGGAATCAGCCTAAGAATGTAAAAGACCTATATGATGAAAACTATACTATGCTAAAAAAAGGTATTGTAGAGGATATTAAAAAATGGAAGGATATTCCTTGCTCTTGGCTAGGAAGAAACAACATTGTGAAAATGGCCATACTCCCAAAACTGTTGTACAGATATAATGCAACCCCAATCAAAATATCCTTGACATACCTCACAGATTTAGAAAAAAACTCCTAAAATTCATTTGAAACAGAAGAAACCTAGAATAGCAATGGCAACTCTGGGCAACAAAGACAAGACAAGAGGCATCTCAATCCCTGACTTGAAACTATACTACAAAGACACAGTGATAAAATCAGTCTGGTACTGGCAAAGAAATAGACCTGAGGATCAATGGAACAGATTAGAAGATGCAAGCACAACTACAAAGTGACTCAGCCACCTGACATTTGACAAAGGGGCTAAACATGTTCACTGGAAGAAGGATAGCCTCTTTAATAAATGGTGCTGGAAAAATTGGCCCTCCACATGCCAAAGACAAACTAGATCCATGCCTATCACCATGCACAAAACTAAAGTTTAACTGAATCTAAGATCTGAATATTAAAACAGAAACACTAAATCTACTGGAACACAAGGTTGGTGGGAGTCTTGGAGACATAGGGGTAGGCAGAGAATTCATGAACAAAACACAAACTGCAAGGAAACACTTCAAAGAATCAACAACTGGGATCTCATATTATTGAAAAGTTTCTGTACTTCAAAAGAAATCACCAACAGAGTGAAAAAGAAAACCCACAGAATGGGAAAGAATTTTAGCCAACAACCCCTCAGGCAAAGCTTATATTCAGAACATATAAAGAACAGAATAACATCAAGCCCCTCAAATTCAAAGACCCTCTCTAAATATGGGCATCTGAGATGAACACACATTTCTCAGCTGAAGATGTACAAATGGCAAATAAATACATGAAGAAATGTTCACCATCACTGAACATGTAAGAAATGCAAATTAAAACAGCATTGAGATTTCATCTCTCTCTGGAAAGAACAGCTGCCATCAAGAAAGCAACTGATAACAAATATTGGCGAGGCTGCTGGGAAAAATAAACATTACTCCACTGTTGGTGGGCATGCAGACTGGTGCAGCCACTATGGAAATCAGTATGGAGATTTCTCAGAAGACTAGGATTGGAAGTTCCATTCAACCCAACTATTCCCCTCCTGGGGATTTTCCCAAAAAACCTGAAAAAGTCATATCACAGTGATATATGTCCCTCCATGTTGATAGCAGCAAAATTTGTAATAGCTAAATCTTGGAAAAAACCCAAATGTTCATCAACTGCAGAGTGGATGAAAAGATGTGGTATTTTTATGCAATGGAATATTACTCAGCTATAAAAATGATGATCTTGAGGCCTTTACAGGCAAATGGAGGCAACTTGAGCCAATTCTCCTAAGTGAAATAAATAAGAAACATACTTACAAATATCACATTGTGTCTCTAGTGTAAAAAGCAATAAGAAATGTAGGAGTAATAAAACCCAAAATGTGTAATTGCTGTTGTGAAAAAGAGAGAAAAAGAAAGTGCTCTAAAAGATATAACTGCATGTATGTTTAAGTGTGTAGCATTGATAACCACATTACTAAATTTTTGTTGGATCATTGAACAGAACTGTTTTCAGTCTTACTGTTTGAATGTGCACTTTGTGTGCTTTAATTTTGTAACTTGAACAACTATTTCTAAGAGGACAATATGCAATTTATTAACTTAAAAAAGTAATAAGAAATGTATGAGTAATAAAACTCAAAATGTGTGTAATTGCTATTGTAAAAAAGAGAAGAAAAGAAAGTGCTTTAAAGGATATAACTGCATGTATGTTTAAGGGTGTAGGATTGATAACCAAATATTACTAAGTTTTTGTTGGATCATGGAGCAGAACTGTTTGCAGTCTCGTGGCTTGAATGTCCACTTTCTGTGCTTTGATCCTGTAACTTGAGCAACTATTTCTAAGATGACAGTATGTACTTTGTCAACAAGTGATTTTTTACTGTTGATTTTAGTTTATCTCATTTTTTGTAATTTTGTATTATTGCTTCCCTTTTTTTCTGTTTTGTTTTTTTTTCTCTTTAAATAAAAAAAAATACATCCTAGATGACCTCTGAGAATCTGTTTTTAAAGATGTTAGTGATTCAGATTCTTCTATTGCTCTGCAAGCAACTCATTTTCATGCATGCATGGACACTCATCACTATCTACACAGGATGATACACAGGGTATGTCTATAGGACTTTCTCAAAGGCAGAAACTTTTAGTTTCCAGTTGAAGCATTTATGTTTTCTGGGGAGTATTTTACTTTCTTCTGGGCATTTAAAACTGGAAGCTAAATACATTCCAGCTAGATTCTGAGGTTTAGAGCAAATCATTTTTCACTTCTGCCTTCTCCACAATTTTTCAAATAACCCTGTCAGAGTGATTTGGCTTTTCTGGCACAAAATGAGGTGTTTTGCTTTCAGTAGTATAATTTTACTTTCTTTTTGATGATTGTAAGCTATTACTTCAATTGTTTCAAAAAACATGACAGGAAATCAGATGTTTACTTTTCAGTAAGATGTACCTGAAAATGAGAAGGGCAAGACCCAGAACTGAGAGAACTTTCCAATAGAGAGAATTTACTAAGGTTCATTGGAAGAATACATGATTCCTGAGTCCCACAGCATAAAAAAATCACACTGGAACAGCAGTAGGGAAATTGCTGTAACATAACCAGAGATACAAAAATGAATGTTGTCTCTATGGCCTGGCATAATTTACCAACTATCTTAACTCATTCAAATTCCGCCAGTTGTTAACTAAAAAAAACTCCATATATTTACTTCACGTTAACCCTATCTCCACCCGAGTGATGCTAACATCTTTTGGAACCATCATATGTACACTAAAATTTTATGCTGTATATAATGCTCATATTTATTTTACCTGTTTAGCTCTTAGCTTAAGAACAAAGACTTTATCTTCTCCTTTATCTTAGCAGCTTCCGTGATGAGATAAACAAATCTATATTGTCACTTGATATCTTTCCTAAATCAAAAAATAGATAAATAAAGGAATTAATGAAGGAATATTTAAGTTTATTAAAATTCACAAATGTGGAAATATTTCCTGGTCTTGCTATTAAAAAAATTCTGCAACAAATTTTCTATGTGAACAAGGTGACATTATATATATATATATATATATATATATATATATATATATATATGTATATAATAGGTATGCACTCTATATATGTGTAGCCATAAACATACAAATATGCATATACACACAAAAATACTGTATAACTAACATAAAAATGTATTTCTTTTGTCTACAGACATAATAGGCATTGTCGAACTGCCTAGCATATCAAAGTATGATAGGCAATATGCTTTTCTCTGAAGCTCAGCAATAGTATAGTCACATTTCTCAATTTGGAAATGTAGATGCTCCTGTTAGTTACACAAATGTGAACAAAATTGCTTCTACCTTGACGTTACAGAACTTCTCATGAAACTTACAATGGAAGAAATCATTGTCTAGCTGGATAGTGATATTTTACACACATGAAAATTTAGGGAGAAGGGTAGTTTAACTTGTAATTATTTAGTCTCTCAACCGTTCAATTCTTCCTTTAACATTTGTCCCAAACATAAACAAAATAATGAAAATATGCAGTGCCTTCTTGTTCCTATCACCTATACCCCAATGCTCCAAAGACCTGTCAGTTCTTCTATTCACACATCTATGGAACCTGTTACTTTTGCTGTATTCCTAGTTAGTTTCTTAATTTTTTTGCTAATAATTTTTCCCTGAATTGTGTATAATTATCTATTTTTATTTTAGTTGCATTAATCCCTTCCTCTAATTTATTGTTGAAGAAGTTATTAGAAAGAACATCCTAAAATATCTAATTACTTGTGTATTAAGTTAGTCCTCACACTTGCAAAACAATACCAATGTTATTTCATGTAGAATGCATAAAGAAAACTACTATTTTTAAAATGTATGATTTTTTTTCTCAATACATCCCTAATTCTTCAAGACAGCACTCATCTGATGTCCCTTTCCTTGTTGCTTTTGTGGTACTACATCTATTTGAAATACTGTTATTACTCCTTCATCATGTCTATTGGCACATCATGTCTATTGGCACATTGGCACAATGTGTGTGTTTTGGCTCATTTGTATTTTGAGAAGGCTGAAAGGATTTATCAGGAGCTGGAAGAGACAGATGAAGAAAAGATTATGAGTAGAAGTTATACATTGTTCCATCAAATTACTAGTAAGTTAAGGTACTCTTTTCTTTTACATATTGGGGTTGTTTTGTAGGATTTCACTTAACTAATGTGCCCTCTATGCTTAAAACAGGTCCAATATCACAGTCTTTGTTTGATATCTTTTTATAATTCTGATATTTTCTGTTAGACCACTTGCATAATGAAAAGTCATGGCAGGCAAATGTGTTTGGAGGATTTTTTCTTCATATACAAGTGAACACAGGAAAAATCAAGGAAAATTACATAAGTAATTATAACAACTTTTTAAGTCACATTTTCCATGCAATGATTTTAGAATATTTCTGCAATCATTTATATTATATTATTATGTTCAGAGAATAAAATCTGAATTCCTGTTGGGTTCATGAGGGAGTTTTATAAATTCAGTGAAGTGTCTGTTGTGGCATGAGAATTTTAAATTTTAAAGTTTTCACTGTAAGAAGGCCCATAATTTATTAAAGTCTCAAAAACTACATGATGACAAAAAATTAAGTGATAATAGTTTATAGAAAAAAGTGAAAAAAAAACAAATTGCTAAAAGGAAATTTATCACCTTTTAAGAAATATGAATTTAATACAATAAGAGGCAATGAAAATATTATCCACAGCGAAATACTGCAATTCCAATTGATTTCTCCCAAAACTTAGCAATTTTTGCTCTCTAATTTTATCCAGTTTAGGTTTATGTAAAGAAGCAATTTGTTGTATGGACTAAAGGATATTAAAATATGGCTTATAGAGTCATCTCTGAGTATCATGAGGGAATTTGTTCCAGGAATCCTGCAGATACAAAAATCCAGTTATCAAGTCTTTTAGGTAAAACGATATTGCCTTTGCTTATAATATATTACAACCTACTGAATGCTTTACATTATTTTATATTACTTATAACATCTATATATTGCAAAGGTCATTCAAATAGGTGTTACACTGTATATTACAAGGAATGAAACAAAAGAAATATCTGTCATTTTTCAGTATGAGAGAAATTTAAAAAAAAATTTGCTCCTTGATTATTTGAACTTTTGACACAGAATCCATGGTATATAGGGCCAAATGTACTTACTCAAGTTGGTTCTCTAGCTGGACAATGGTTATGCTGATAAACAGTGTTGTAGAGACAGAGCCAGGAACTTGATGATTAATAGCAAGGACAGATGAATCTCTATACTGAGTAAGTGTTGTGTTTTCTCATAGCCTAAAAGAATCCTAGAATCTCTGTAGATTGAGGTCATTATCTTTTATACTTTTAAACAAAGGTAAAATTCGTTTTTAAAAAGATACAGAATTGTTGAAGGATATCAGAAATAATTTATTTTTTTAAATAAAGATATTTAAACTTTTGATTCATTACCATAAATCCATTTTAAAAGAACCTACATCCTTTTGAAGGGCTACCTTTCTGTGCAGTATTATTTCTGTCCCCTTTTCCACGAGACCATCTGCTACACAGCATATATGATGAAAACACTAGTGAATATTGATCTATGAGAAATCTATCATTCCCTTTGAAAGACATTGGAGTTAGGAAACCTTAAGAATAAATTACATAATGGTGGTCTATGAAAAGAAAGAAGAATATCAAGACTGTGTCTAACTAAGGTCTAACACGTGACAAGACCACGAGCAAGTTCCAGCTTTACATTTTAGTGGTTTTTCAAATGTTTTCAGTTGTTAGCTGAAATAGTATGAAGCTGCTATAGTATGAAAGTGAAAATTCATGTGTTGAAATTCTAAACACTAAGATGATGGTATTAGAAGAGTGGGCCTTTGAGAAGGTATTCAGTGACATCATCCCCTCACACGGGACAGAACAGTATGATAATGAGAGCACTGCCTGTGAGAAACAGGTCTTTCCTGCTATTGATTTTGTCCATTCCTTAACCTTGGGAACTCCTTGATCTGAGAATCCTTGCATTCACAGCCTCCAGGACCATAAGAAATACCTTTCTATTGTTTATAATCTAACCAGTGTATGACATTTTGTTAGTTTCCTGAGTGAACTGTGATATATCAAGACATTTTAACCTACAGTTGCACCTTTGTTATGCAACTTTATATGATAAAAAATCCAAGGAGTCATAAACAAATGGTATAATAGCTAGGAAAGGAAAACAAAGATATACCCTGGATATCCAATACAAATGTAGGCATACAGAGAGAGAGAGAGAGAGAGAGAGAGAGAGAGAGAGAGAGAGACATACACATATAATATATACAAATACAAATTATATTGGGATAAAGAAGTCCACAGACTACCCTGTACTCTCTGGGAAAAAAAAAACCTTCATAATAATAACATTGTAATCACCTCTACAATTACTACCACCTATTGTACTTCAGTTTAAAAACCAAGATTTTTTAATACAGAACACTGGAGTGGTTTATTGCTTTCACATCTAGATTCTTATCTGAATCTATTAAAAATCCAGTGAAGCTGGTTAGAAGATGTTTTTATTCTGGTGAGGAGACCAAGCAAATATTCTGACTCCAGGTCAGCTGTGATTTTCCTTTACATTAGAGAAATATTTTCATACAACTTTAAGGCTAAAATTAAACATAAACTGGAAAGGACTGAAATCTATTGAAATATCCAGTCTTTTATCCAAAAAGTCTAAGAGAGAAAGACAGAGATGGAATCAGCAAAATCTATCTCTTGCCTGTAAGTCTGAAAACCCAGACCCTAGTTAAATACAAAAATATATTTTGGTATTTTTTAATGAGTCTAGTATCCACCTCAAAATTCATTGTGCTCAATATACCAGTTATATGATCATCATTATTTTAAGCACTAAAATTTTACAAGGAATGATAAACCTGCTGTTTAGATGTCTCTATATGCAAACAACTGAAAGCCATATTTATGGTCTTCAGGACCGAAATGAAAGAGCCAAAAAGTAAAAAGGTATAACAAAAACACAGAATGCAATGTAACATGAAATACCATGTTTGTATATCAGGAATAAAAATTCATGTAATACTAAACTGAAGTAATGCAAAATTGAAGTAATACCATTTTAGAACTATGAATGTTATAGTTGAGTAAGGTGTGACTGGAAAAGAAAAATTAACAAAAGCATGATCAGTTTGATAATAAAGAAAATTAACTATGTGAGCAATTTACATATGTGTTGGGAAATAATGAGAGTAAATAAATGAATGAACAAATATAGGAAAGCAGTAAATTTGTGGAATTTTAAAGCCAATTAGACCTTACAATGCATAATAAAGTTCAATAATGTCATAGCTTCTGCCTCCACAGAGCATGACAGAATCCTGAGTTCTTTGATACTATTCCACCCATTTTTCTCATCTCAGGCATTCAGAGACTGAGGTAGCACATTTTAGTTATTTTCACAGTGTGGAGGAGTTTGCCAACAATTGTGGGAACAGAGCCTGATTGTAGAGATTCTCCTTCTGTTTACTCTTCCTTTTACAATCTTTGTTGATGAGCATGCATTAGATTTTTTACAGCATATCAAAAGATAGAATTGAGGGGCCTTGTATTATGGAGAAGTCAAGTAGCATTATTATGCCTTTCTCTGATCCACTCACTGAATTAGTCCACTTATCCAATTGTTATCATAATAGATTCTACTACCAGATAAATATTGCATAGTAAACTGCTTTTTAACATTTAGCTGACTGAGAAGTCATTTTTAGAAAGACATGCAATGAAATTTGAATATATTCATTTCCTTGACAGTATAATATATAGTGCAAATAATAGTGTCATTAAAAAATGAGTGCTGCACTTGAAGCACCTGGTTTCAAATCTAGGATTACAAAACCTAGAAATATGAGCAGGAAGCACCACACTGTACTTGCATCATTCACTCCACTTTAGCAGAAGCTGAGTACCTCAAAGATGCAGCTTGGGATGCAGCACTACAGAGGCTCTTTGGAGAAAAAACAGCATTTAGGTGCTTAATGTGACAAGATTAAGATTGCTAATGTGATATTTCTCATTTGTCAATGTATAAAGAGAAGTTGCAGAGCCCTGCTCCCACTGATGCCCATGGGAGCCTCTGAGAATGCATCTCATCAGGCTAAACCTTTCTCCTGAGGTCGCCATGTAAACAGTTAATGAGGCAGAAAGTCTTTGAGAATTCACTGGGCACATTTAGATGAATTCTATAGATATTTTATGACAATGGTAGAATTATGGCAATGATGCTTTAAAAGAAACTTGGAAGTTCAATAAGCTGTTCACAATGAATGTCTCTTTTCTTAGCATGTGTAATGTTTAACTATAGCCTTTTATAGTCATCATTAAGAATTAAGCTAAAGATCGTACAACATGCTAACTTCTCAATATGATCAAATGAAAGAGACTTAGGCTGTCAATTTCTTTTAGATTGACTGGTTAGTTTCAGGGGAGTAACCTCCATTTACTCTTGCCATGAACATATAATTAAACAATCATTGATGTTTTATTTCTAGCATAATCATGATAAGCATCCTTTCAATGAATGTACATTATGTGCCTGAATCATTAGGACTAATAGTTCCTTACATAAGTATAAAATGTTTGTATTGTATTTATATTCATTGCACTCTTCATTAGCACTTAATATATGCATGCATTAAAATCATATTACCAGCTTAGTCAAATTTTCCTATTACATCTCTCCAAATACTTGTCATCAGACAGTTATTCTCTTTGAGATGCATTCATTTTCCTTGAGATTTGAACAAATAGTCCAGTTGTCTTCTTTCTCTTTCTTTCCATTGTCATATTTTCCTTTCATATTGATCATTCATCTGATAAATTGATAGAACTATTTCTCCTCTCTCCTCAAATGAGTTTCAGCTTAATGAACACAACCATAGTTAAATCCTACCTCCACTAGAAACACTTCATTTTTTGTGTTTTGAATTAGGACTGTGCTCTTAAAATGACAGCTTCCTCAATTTTATCTTCTTTCTGTTTGGTAAATAGAAACTGGGATTAACTGCTATTAAATTTTTCTGTTAAATTTTCCCTATTTTTTTCCAGTTAAGCTGACATTTATTTATTCCCCTCACCCACAATAAAAGCCACCAATCACAGTCAGGGAATATTATGAAATAAAAGAACCACGTTTTATTTACTATGCTTGAGTTGGGTTTCTAAAGTAATAAATTTACATTTTACTTTGGATATGTATATAACATGATCTTATTAACAAGCTACAATTATGCTGCTTATCTTTTTTTTTTTTTTTTTTTTTTTTTGGTACCGGGGATCAAACTCACGACCGCGTGCTTGCAAGGCAGGCACTTATGCTGCTGAGCTAAATCCCCGGCCCAATTATGCTGATTATCAACATTATACCTTCATTTCTTCTCTTGAACTTATTGTTTACTTTGCTTATTATTGTATGTTAGTTCTATACTGTTTTGTTATCTGTTATCATATTTAATTCACACCATAAACCTGTGGCATTGATATTAATAGTGCTCATTCTAAACATGAGGTAAATAGAGATGAAATATTTAAATTACTTGAACCAGTTAAGAAATATAGGATGGCTAAAGCAGGAATTCAAAAGCAGATCTGACTAAATCATATTGCTTATGCTGCAGTTCAAGTGTTCAGTTAAAGCTATAACTGTCATCTACACAAAGGTAATAATAAATCCTCTTCACTTTTATTAATTGATTTCTTCACAATAGTGAGAGCTTCTTAGCCCTTCCATCAATTATGTTAAAATCAATTTTAAGTTCAAGTAATTAGATGTACATTTATGGACATACAGTAGATAAAATAAAACTCAGTAACTAGATAGATATATACAAATAAAATAGTATACATTTATTCATAATACAAGTTAAATCCTTTCTTAACATTAGAACTTGGAATGAATTCTAATTTAAAACTCTTCTAGTTCACAGGTTATAAGCAAATATGCAAAGAATTAATAATAAAATAGTGATAGAAAACAACTCAAATTTATGGTTCATCGATCAGACAATTTACATATTCTAAAATAAGTATAAATTATAACTTTTCAGAAATCCATGAAAAACTGGGGACTGACATTCTACATTTGAAAATTACATGTAGCTTAATGGTTAGAACACACACTGCTCAAGCACACACCTGCATGTACAAACAAGACACATACCTGGAATATATTTAGAAATGTTCATATGTTGTGGTATCAAGCTACTAAGAGGACAGTCAAGAAGTGAAGCACCCATTTCTTGAAGACAGTGTTTCTTAATGCCTTTTTTTCTTTTATGTATCTCAACCCACTCCTAAGGACATATTTTAATATTTTTCTTAAAAATTCCCAAATGTCCTAGCGTTTTAATGTCAAAATTATGGTTCACGTCTCTTTTTTGTTTAATACAATTGATACTCTAGAAATCCACAAATCATTGTAATACTTAAGATTTTTTTCATTCCCTATGCATGAATTTTCTACTCTTAGATGATAAACACAGGTTGAAAGTGCATGAGTTAGCACTGTAAAAATATGTGCTTGAAAATTATGCCATTATATTATCAAGCTCTATCTAATAAGCATATAATGCTATTTTATTACTAACTACATTTTCACATCTGAAATGTTTTGAATGCATTTTGTTGAGCCTCTTAATTCATGTGCTTCATGTTAGTCCCTTATTAAAATTCTTCTACCTGGGAACAGTAAGTGCACAGTGCATATTAAATCAATTACCAGAAATTGAAGAGACCCAAGTGTATTTTTAAAAATACCTTCAATGTCCTTGGCATCTAGCTAGGTGTGGCATCAAATTTCTAAATTACCAGAAGTTATAATTATTTCCTGAATGTGGGCAAGTCACAATTTGAACTAATAAAAGAAATTCTGATTGCCTTTACTTGACTATAATTTATATCAAAACTGTAATACAGTAAATATCACAGCAGCGTCTATATAATGGCAAAAAGTCATGAAATTCAAACTTAATATCCTCTAAATGTGCCAAGCAGGAGCCCATGAGATTGTCTCCAGACTTGTAACCCAATCAAGTATGGGGAAATACCATGAAAATGTTTTCCCTCTATCACTTGTAATTGGTATTTTTAAAGTGATAGGAACAAAATAAGGGTATGGGATCTTTACATTTGCTTCTTTTGTTTGGAACTGCTCGAAATTTCAAGTAACTACAGGGCAAATTGACATCTCCTCAGCTGAATGGTAACCTTTTCCTCCTCTATTTCTTTACAAGGTTTGTAAACAAACGTATTTAAGACGAGACATTCAAAAGTTATTCTCAAACCAAACTTCCAAATTGGCAGTTGAGGCTATGCACAAATTGATTTCACTTTTACATTTTCCAGCTATATTTTTCTTTTCTCATCACAAATGTTTAAATATTTTTCTATGTTTCTGTCACTGCATGCTGAGAGAACCATGTCAACTGCCACCCTGGCAATTGAGTTGCTTACTTGCTAGAGTTTTGCAGCCCTTTTGAGATGTCACACCCATCCATCCAACAAGGTGCTTAAGAAATCTTCAGTACTCTCATTCATTGATCCTTCCCTTCCTTTCCTGACAGTGCTTGTTTTGTCTCAGCTGGTCCATACATCATGTCACTGATATGGCAGAAACCTCTATTCACTTGATTGGCACCATGAGTCTCACTATATGCCATGCTTTTTTCTCAGCATACAGAAACTTTTTTCCTAGCACCAGGGACTCAAAGGGGCAAAAATCCTACTATCAAAGGATTTATATGTTAGGAGAAGAACATAAATAATAACATGCAATATACATAATATTGTATATGTAGATAAATCTAAAGTGTAATATGTAGAGCAGGAGGAGTTCGCAAAGTTTCTTTATAAATAACCAGCTAGTAAAATGACTCCACTTGCCTTGTAGTATGAAAAGAACCATGGACATAGACAATATGAACAAAAATGACTGTGCTTCTGATAAAAAGTAAACTTACTCTTATGAAATGGACATCTAAATTGAGTACAATTTCTTTCATGATAAAACATACTGCCAACCTAACAAAAGATAATAGAAAGCACCAAAAGGAACTCTAACAGAGCAAAGTGTTGGCAGAGTAGAGAGAGATTACAGTTTTAGAAAAGGAAGCCACACAAGGAGTCACCGAAAAATATCATTCAAATAAAAGCTGATGGCAGATGTATAAATTTCATTTGATAATAAGAGATTTGGGAATTAAAGTCATCCCTCAATTTTTCCAATTCATTCTCTCAGTCTCCATCTCAATATTTATTTTTATAGATCTCTTATGTGAAATCTATGAACAAAACTCCTCATCCTCAGAGGACCTTATGCATAGAACAAAATTATATGCAAATTATTTTATTTATAATCTTAAGCATTTTATTTATGCATTTAGAGATATTATATTAAGAGAGACTAGCTTCAACAGAATGACAAAGGAATACATGGAATAAAATTATGAGATATTCTTTAAATGTCAGAATTTAAGAACTGCATTCTGAAAGGTTAGATGAGAGTTGGAACAGGCATTCAGACCTTGGTTTTAAATTCCCTTAGGTGTCTGGATGCCCTTTGATAAATACTGTATCAAAACTTCTTTATGTACAAAAATAAATGCTCTAGAAGCCTCAACTCTTTACCTCTAGAATTAGTCTAGAAATATTTTCCCTTTTCTGACTCCAAATCTATATGTCCTTCTTCAGCTTTTTCTTTCGCTTTTTCTCACTGGCTCTTCGCAATGCTTCCATCTATCTCAATAACTTACTCCCATGATCTCATCTTCCCTCAGTTTTTCCTCTGCTGACAATCCACCACACATTACCTGTCTGGACTTACTGCAGGTCTTAGAAAATGATAATACACCTGACAAAATCTGGCACTTGCTGAATATAAGACATTGTATTAATTCATTTTGCTCTGTTGACAGTCTAAGAAAGAGCTACCCTATTGTGCTCATTGACTTTTTCAATTAAGTAAACAGAGGCACAGAAAGATTAAATAACATGCCAAGGCAAGAAGTGAATGCTTCTGATTATACTCAAGGCATATAGCTATTCAAATGTGTAATAAGTGAATATCTTTTGCTAAATCAAAGAAAAATATGTTGAATGAATAATACATTTTAGCAAATTTATAATGAAAGAGAAATTCTCCACCTAATATGAAAACCTACTGCTGATATCATACTTAATGATGAAATTGTAAAAGCCTTACCACAGGATTAAAAATCAGATAGAGGCATCTGTTCTCACCAATCCTACTCCACATATTGTAAATAAAATCAAGCCAAGGCAATTAGACAAAAAATAAATAAAGATGGCTCCCGATTGTAAAGGAAGAAGTAAAGTCATCTTTATGTTTACTTGGCATGACCTGTACAGAAATCTAAGATCTAAAAAAAATTCTTCTACACAATAATAATCAACTTTAACACAGCATTACTTACTTGAGGAAAAATATCTTTATGCATGTGTATGTTTATTTAAAAGTTAATACACTCATTCATAACACCTATTTGTAATTTCCACAACCCAAATGATCATTGACACAGTAATGAGTAAACAAATTATGGTATTTTCATATAATAGAATATTACCGATTGTGAAAAAAGTGAAAATGAGTTATCCTTGTATACAACATATATGGGTTGCAAATAATAACGAAAAAAAACAAAAAGGATAATATTATTCAATTTTTATAAAAGTCCATAAAATATATACAAATCTATAGTGAAGGGCAATATCCAGGCTTGTATGGTGAAGACTGGAATGGGCAAATCAACATAAGAAGACCTCACTCAGTAATGGTTTTTCATTCTCTTGATGGTAGTGATGGGTACATGTGTCAACAATATTCAATTGTTCCATTTAAATGCATCCAGCATACTAGTGTGATTATTATTCCTCAATGAAGCTGTTAAAAGTCTATGTTAATTTCTCTCAATATCAACTGAAATTAAATAATTGTTATTCATAACAATTGTTGTTGGTGACTTGTAATCTATGCAACATATAATACTATAGAGTAGCTACATATGCTAGGGTCATTTTCAATACTGAAAAATTGCTATAATGTCTCATGTGAACATTAAAAATTCACTTTCATATTCGTCCATGCTTTCATCACTTCCATTGGCCCAGTTCTGACGTTTATGATAAAATTCTAAAATAAGAAAAAATGAAATCAAGGGTTATCTAAAGGAATGCTGATATTCGCTTAAATATGCAGACTATTAGCTAAATAATTTCATTAATCATCAGAATTAGCTTAAAATTTGACTGTGACATTTTAATAAGAAGCCAGACACTCTAAATTCATAGAAAAGGTGCTTCATTTGGCATGTCAGGGAGGTATACTGATCAGGATACTCAAAATACCTTCTGTATAGCACCCAAAACATGATTGAAATGTGAATAAACTACTTAACTTTCAGCACTGCAAAACTTACTTGCAGGAATTTATTCTGAAATGTCTTCAGGTATCACATAAAACTGACATATTCAAGAAAATTGTTTTCACACTTTTTGAGACAGAAATTATCTCGCTGAAAAAGTTATAAAATTCACTTGCTCTATCTATATATACTTAAAATATAATTTAAAACTTCTTGAGTAACTTATTTTAAAGAAGAATAAGTGTATATGTGATGAAAATTTCCATAATCACTATCAAAGCCTAGACCTTTAAAACTTGAAGATTCTTAGAAATCAGCTAGTGCAATTCTCTATTTCAAATCTGAAAAAGTGAAACCTGCAGTGAGGTACAAAACTGATATACTGAGATAACAGAGGTTAGAAATTAAAACCCAGAGAATACTCACTTCATTCTCTTTTTCTCCCTTGATGATTATAAGGAAAAAGAAAAGACAAATCTTGAGATTTAAGAACAAAATTTCCTGTGTCCCTGGGCTCCTCAAATTACTATTCAAAGAAGTATACTATCTACTCTATAACTTCACTGCCTTTGGTACCCTTCAATACTATAGGCTTCATGTACACTTCATTCGTTAAAAGAAAAATGTCATGAATATTAAACAATTGACAGCTGCGTGCTTTGACCCATGCCTGAAGCAAGCACCAGGTGTATTAGGAACTGTGGTTCTACAAAGAATAGAAGGAGAGAGCTAATTAAATCCTGGAGAACTCATCTGCAGAGATTGAGATACCCTCTGGCATTTGTTAACACCAGGAAAAAGTCCCTAATTACAGATATACTGTTCATGACACAGAAATGCTTAGGATTAGCCTGGTGTGCTTTTCTGTGCCTGTAATTTTATCAGAAAATGTGAAACCATCAAGGAACATGACAGGTGTCATTTTACTTAAATGGTGTTGCTTTCAACAAATCTAAAAAGGAAAGGCATTTTCCCTATTAGATCAAATTAAACAATGAAAATGCTTTCCACACTCTTTTCTTGTTAGGTGGTAAGAAAAAGACCATGAGAATTGACTCTGGCTTTGAAAGATTGACAGTTCAGCTGATGCGATAGTGCTGCCACAGCTGAAGCACTGTTAGCTGATGGACATTGTAGTATGGGAAACAATAACATTTAATTCAATTCGGAAAACATTTATTGAGCTCTTGTGAGGGAGTATTCACTATGCATGACCCTGTGGCTAAGAACTATTCCAAGATAAAAAGCCTATAATTTTGTGAACTCAAATTGCAGAGTTTCACACTGACTTTCCAGGACTAACTATAGCTATGTTCTAAAAACGTGACTGATCAGTAGGTGTGGTTTGAACAGTGTTTAGAAAGAAATGTTTCTTTCTAAAGAAAGAACCTGCTTACAGTGATGCCAAAGTGAGTCACGGAAAGTATCTATGTTAGATAGAAACCAAGGTTTACCAAATTCTTACTTGAGTGTTGTAAATTGTAGAAGCCTGAGCTCAAGCAATTTGTACAAGTTCTCTTTTCAGTCATAATACTGATGCAAAAGTCCAGGACAAAAATGCTCTATTTTCTTTCAGTCCTTCTTTTGCACAAAATCTTGTGTTTTTTTGTTGTTTTTGTTTTTGTTTTTGTTTTTTCTGGTTGTTTCTTCATCTTTTTAGTACACACAAATCTTATTCACAGGACAATAGGTAAATAGCATATTCTGGGAAAAGTTGATCTTACTCTTGAATTTAGTTAAAAACCTGAAATTTAATTAGCTGTGTATATACTTTACCTTGATTAAATGCAGCACATTTTAAGGAATGAAGCACTATCTTGGTTATGATCAAGTCTGTGGGGTAAATTAGCTTCTATGTAAATCTCTTGTTATATTTATTTGTGCAGTGTTGGGGTCACAGTATTCAATATGCTAGGCCTTAATTTATTTGTCCTTTAAATAGTAATGTTATATTAAAATATAAAATGAAATAATATTTTACCTCATCCATAAATATGAAAAAATCACCTTTGTCCTTTCCCCTATCCCAGTCATTCTTTCCTTTCGAACATTTTCTTTCCCATAATAATGACGAAGAGAGAATATTTAAATTTCAGCCTTTACTTATAATTTGATTTCACTGTACATACAAAAACCAAATAAACTCTATACGAGAAATGTCATGACAAATTCTTAGCATCAATGTATTAAAGTTAAACTGCTAAAATTGAAATCTTTTAATGCAATCTTCTAAAATGATCTGATGTTGTTGTGGTCCTAAAAACTGTTGAGCAGCCACCAAGTGATAGGGAGGGATAATTTGAAAGAAGTACTGTGATTTCAGAAACTAGTTAGCTTTTTTTAACTAAGAAACTATGCCAAAAATGAGCTGCTTTATGAGATACATTGTTATACTTCATGAGACATAATGGAATGAATATTTGTTTATAGAAAATCATTGATTATAGAATAATGTTTACATCTCAGAAAAGTTTCAATGAATTGGAAAATGCGGCCAGTAGGATAGTAAAGCATAGTGGCAACTATAAAATGGTTCAAAATGATTATATTGTAATTGTAGCACATCACAATTCATGCAAATTTACATATAAAACAATTATGAGCTAAATATTCAGTATAATTATTTATTAAATAATGACTTAATCTTATTTAAATGAATAAATAGGAATAAAGGCAAGAAAAGTAATAAAACACAGGAAAATATGAATTTGGAAACTTAAAATGAGAAGAATATTCTGTATTGAATAAAACCTACCAAATTCTGCACAGGAAAAATGTAAAATAAGTAAAAGTCTTATAACCATTGAAGATCTGGATCCACTGTAAAATGCTGATACATTTCCATCAATGAACATTAGAATTGGAGCAGCTTAGGGATGTTGTTACCTCATAATGAGAAATAGGTAATAACAATAATATCCAAAATCGTCTAAACAATAGAGAAAAAGATTATTCTGAAGAATTCTTTCAAGAATTAAGTGTTAGATCTAATAACCTCTGAAAAAGCCCCACCTATGACTTCATGAGGCTTTGGGAGAACACACAGACACAAGCCATAGTGGGCACTATCAAAGTGCAGGTAAGTGGAGGAAAATAATTTATGTCAAATAAATGGCACATATTTATATCTAAAACTGTAGTCTATCATATGTATTGATAAAATATTTTATGACTGGTTTATTGAAAAAGCTATTCTTCAGCCAAGAGTTTTCTTGCTAGTTGGACATGTTGAACTGTTGAACTTACACTGTCAGTTCACTGAAATTTTGTCTATGCTCTGATAGCTACATAGAAAGGTCAGTCAAAAATCTTATTATTTTAAAAGCTTCAAATTTAATTTAATTGGGACAAAACATCATCATTTGAGAAACTAAGAGTCTTCAGAATGCATTAATTGTTCTTGGTTAAAAGGCACATTCAATAAAAACTCACAGGAAAAGAGTTCTGAGTAATGAAGCGTGCATAGTACATGCTACATTATATCTCACTGTCCTCTAAAAGTGGATCGGAATTCAAGTTTGCAAAGGGAAGACAGGTTCACTCACTGGATTGTGAAATATAAATAAATGGGTAAATACCAAAGATACACACAGTTTCCTTCTATATACTGAAGGTTATATATTTTCAGAAGTTAAGTTATTTTTGCATACTTCTGGGAAAGAGAGAAGAAAGAAAATAGATGCCATTATATGACTGTCAATATATCTCTTTTCTTTTTCTACAGAGGAAAAAGGAAATTGAGAAGATATGGTAATGTTATAAAACAAAATATGAAAGATTGTAATTTTAGACTGAGAATCATAAAATATTGTTAACTTAAATGATGTGAAAGTAAGAATATGTCATAATACTGTTTGCTACCTTGTTTCTGTGGAAATTATATTCTTCAAACAAAAGGGTTGATGTGATAATGTAATCGGATTCTGGGATTTTAAATTCCTTCCATTAAGAGAAGTTTGACAATTCCAAGTGATACAATAATTTCACAATTTGAGTTTTTTAAAATAAATACTGGGTAATATCAAGTAACAATACACTAGACTAATGGCATTTGTCTTCTAAATACTCATCCAGATAGAATCATATAATACAAGGGAGGCGACATGCAAGATAACATCTTCACACGTATTTTGTTATTGTTGTTGTTGTTGTTGGCTTTTTGAGACAAGGTTTCAATATGCAGTTCAGGTTGGCCTTGAATTTACTTTCTAGCCCAGGCTGGTCTCAAACTAGCAAAGATCCTCCTGCCTCAACCTCCAGAGTGCTGGGATTATAGGCATGTGCCACCACGCCCACCTCAAAAGTAAAATATTTCATCTGTTTAGCTTCCAATTTTAACTTACTCCCTCACATTTTAAGTACATTTCTTTATTAGTATTTTCATATTTACATACATTAATTCTTTTCTAATGTCTTAAAGACCTGATGAATCTGAATATGAAAATATTTTGTTTCTTCTCATCTTTGTTTTGAGGAATCTTCCTTTTCAAGAATGAAAAGCACAAAAGTTCTGGATACACAGTTCACTAAAGAGAATCCAAGGATATGACAAATAAAAATCTACTTGATATAACAGTTTGAAATGAGTTACCACTATATGCTTATTAGCTTTCTTAAAGCATTTTTAAACTGACAATACCAAAACTGACAAGGATATAAGTAAGAACTACACTCATTCACTGCTGGTGCAAAGGCAAAATGATAAACACACACTAAAATAGTCTATTAAAAAGCTACACTTAATTTTACCATATGATAAAGCAACCACATTCCTGGCCATACATCCAAGTTAGTTGAATGCTCGTGTCCATATACGATCTACATACAAATATTTATATCTGCTTAACTGATATCTCCAAATGAGATGAAGCCAAGATGTCTTTCAACAGGTGAATAAACAAATAATACAACCATGCAATAGAATATTATTCAGTAAGAAAAATAATTGAACTACCAAGACACAAAAGCAACATAAAAATTCTTAAATGAATATTATTTAATGAAAGAAGACAGTTGAAAAGACTACATACTTTTTGGTATCAAGTATATTGCATACTAGAAAAAATGAAACGGTAAAAAAATTCAGTAATTGCTAGGGGGTAATAGATAAGAAGAGAGAAATGAATAGATAGATGATCCCAGAGAATGATACGGCAGTGAAACGATTTTGCCTGTTACTATCACAGTGGATACATGAGATTATGAATTTGTCAAAACTTGTAGAACTACACAACTCAAAGTGTGAACCCTAATGTAAAGTATGGACTTCAAAAACTAAATAAAATGTATTGGCATTAGAGTACCAATTATAGCAAATTATCACACTAATGCAAGTTGTTAATGATGAGAGAAAGAAATTTGGAAGTTCTCTACACTATTTGTTTAATTTTCTGTAAACCTAAATCTCCTCTAAAAATAAGCTAATTTCTTAGAAAAATGGAATTAAAGTTGAATAATTTACATTATTTGGTTTCAAGAGTTACTAAAATGTCACAATTATACACACCATGGCATTGATAAAGAAATAAATGAATAGAGCCTAGAAATCAATTTCATAAATAATCAGTTTCCACAGAGCATGTAGATCTGATTAGTGAAAACTATGAAATAATATACAAAATGGGAAGAAAATATTGTTAGAAGTGTCTTAAAAAGAACATCAGATAGTATAAACTATGATAAAAGCAACAAATTATACTTCATAAAAATTAAGATGTTTAATCTGTAAATTAAACTATTAAGAAAATGAGAAAAAAGACCCATTGAAATCCGAAATATCTGAAAATACAGAAATAGCTGAAAACATAAATTTGATAAATATATTCAGGACATATAAAAATATAAGTTGTAATAAATGTTATCAAGTTCAAATTTTATTACAAAATCAAAAAACTAAAACCCAAGAAGAGATATGGCAAGTAATACAAAAATGATGCTCACATTATTAGTCATTAGAGAAACATAAATTAAAACCACACTGACACACTACTATGTTCCTATTAAAATTTTCAACAACATCAAATATTGGCAAGCAATTGAAACAGCTGGAATTCTTACACATTGCTTGCGGGAATGGAAAATAGCATCTTCCCTTTGGAAAATAATTTGACAGTTTTTTTTTTTCCTGAAATACAAACATACAATTTCTATGTGACCCAACCATCAAACTCCTAGGTATTTTCCCAAAAGAAATTGTCCAAAAAAGATTGGTGTCTGGATTGTCATGCAACTTTATTCAGTGTAGTTCCAAACTGTAAACAACCCAAACGCCTACCAGCTGGCAAGTGAAGGTCAACTGAAAAATTACCATCTAACCACAATTGTTAAGCAAAGAAAGAAATAAATTACTGATGTGCAGTGACATGGATAAATCTAAAACATATTATGAAAAGTGAATAAAGTAAATCACAAACAATGATATATTACATAATTTTATTGATTTGAAATTTTAGAGAAGTAAATTGTTGGTAACTAAAGATCAGTATCCTAAAACTAAGAGAGGAAATTCACTATAAAATAGTATCCTCAAATTGATAGATTTTGTTTTATATGAATTACCCTTGGATTTTAAAATCAACTTCTTATTTTACACTGAGGAACCATCAGAATGGGATATATCCACCCATTGATGTTTATCCGCTACATAATAAAACGCTTCCAAAATAGACGGTGTGTCTCTTCCCTAAGCACATGTCACGTTATTAACTTCATGCCTTTTGCACAACATAGTCATATTTGTTCAGTTTAGAGTATGACATTAGAAATTCCCTAAGGATATCTTAGAAATGATAAAGATTTCACAGATAGAAGTGACTTGCACAATTCCCAAACTGCGTTAACGAAACTGTCAGACTTACATATACTCAAACACTCCATATTTCTGTCAAAACGAGTTTTGTCTGAGACATATTCTAGTCAGAATATATAATGTTTCCCTATTTTTAAAGTGGGCCACTGCTTTTACCAAGATCATTTTTGCTACTTAACCATTTGGCCTTGTTTTAAATTAATGTATAACTTAATTTAATCTACTAAATTCTGAGTCTGAATATATATAGTCATATATATTGTTTTATCCCAGAAAAGTACTTGCATGGTGCTTGACAACATAGTTCAGCTTAGCTTAGTTTAGTTTATTTTAGTTTAGTTTAGTTTAGTTTAGTTTTGGTTTGGTTGCTTTTACAAATGTGTGTTGGCAGAGAGTGAATCAAAATGGATTATCAGAAGAATCTCTGTATCTGTTTGATGACAAATCTTTTGGGTCAGAGGCTTTCATTAAAAGCACTTAAAGAATTTACTATGTAAAATGTTTTGATGCAATGGAAAAATATTTCCATCATAAAAATTTAGGCATATTTATCTGAAGATGCCCAGATATTTAAAAACCTTAAATTCAAAATACTAAGTTAAATGCCAAAGCAGTGGGCCTTAGTGAGTTGCATTCCTGCAACAAAACTTACAGAAACAGTTGCTCTGCATCCTCAGTCATTTTTCCATTTAATGAACATTTCAGTTGTTTTATGCATACAATATTACACTGGCAAATGCTTGTTTAATGGACTGAATCTAATGAAAATTGAAGCTATGAATGTGTCAACTCTGATCTTGTAGTTTTTATATTACCTGAATTTTCTCCAACTCTTTGAAATGGATTTTGCCAGCAATCCTTGAAATCAGGTTAAATTAGTTTGTTTGAGGAGTGAGAGCAGACTGGTTCAATTAATTCTCACAGCCCTCCATTCAGGGTTCATGTACACTTGGATCCATATTTTGACTTAAAAATGCCAACTTGAAAAGTAAAACTATAACTACCATATGATCCAGCTATACTGCTCCTCAGTGCATACCAGAAAGAATTAAAGGCAGCATTCTGTAGAGACACCAGCATACCCATGTTCATTGCAGCATGATTCTTAATAGTCATTAGGAATATGGCTCAAGGCCCACAGACAATGAATAAAGAAAATGTGATATATGTACACAGTGGAGTACTATTCAGCCATAAAGAATAATGAGATCATGACATAGGCAGAAAAGTGAGTGTAACTAAAGAATATGATATTAAGTAAAATAAATCACTCTGAAAAGCAAGTAATAAAAATTTTCCTTATTATGTGGAATCTCTGGGAAAGAATATAAATAAAATTAGATGCCCTACTGTTAGACAAGAGGGAATTGTTCACAGGGAGAAGGAATACGGGGTAAAGGAGGATGAAAGTGGAGAGATGCAATTGAAGTTTGTCACATATATGTGAAGAGTTATCAGTATAAAAGATTTTCTGTATAACAGTGTTTTATGTGGAAAGATAGATGCTTTAAATATAAAACTCACCATATAGTTTGTCACATTTTCCCTGTTTATTAAGAGATCTTGAAAATAGAAATCTAAGCCATCGTAAGTGACCCTGGAGACATAAGTGAGCTTCTACAAGTGATAAGACAGCAGCTTTAAAATACTTGCAGAAATTTTGTTTACTAGTTCTCAGGATTGGCCATGGGAAATTTGTTTTAAGAAACTGTTGTTTTAGTGTGAGCTTTTAACCACAAGAATGAGGTTACTTTGTTCCTAAATTTTGGATAATCAGTCATTTCGTAGTAAACTTTCAAAAGAAAGAGGGAGCCAATTTTCTAGAACTATACAATATGATGGAAAAATATGATGTCAATTTAAACTTTTAAAAATTATTATTTTTATAAAAACCTTGTCACTACCCCCCCCATAACTATGCCCCTTCTTTTTTTTTTTTTTTTTTTGGTACTGGGGATCGAACTGAAGACCTAGCACTTGCCAGACAGGTGCTCATGTCGCTAAGTCCCCGGCCCTGCCCCCTCATTATTTCATTTATCCATTATAACACTGATAAATGTTATTTCAGCAGCAGAAGTAAATGATTTCTATCATTAGAAATCATTTCTAGTAAATTTTTCCCTACCAAGACTGGGGATTCTATAGGGTTCTTCCCAAACAATCTGTATTACCAGATGTGCCTGAGAAGGAGTGAAAAAGGCTTATGTGAAATTTAAATTTTACATCCACATAAGCAAACAAGACAGAGACCCAGGTAATGTTGAATAGTGCAGAAACTGCTTTTAGCAGAAAATTGATGCTCAATTAGATTGAAGTGGAGAAAGAATGCTACCAGTAGAGGGAACAGATGAAGTAAGAATTATGAAGATAATTGTGACGGTAGTCACACATTTGGAATTTGTCCTTAGCAGAGTTACATTTATATGTTCTCCTTTTGCCTGGCACTCTGAATTCTAAAGAAAAGCTACACCTAAATGATGACCATATTAACTGCTAAATAATCTCTTTTAGATTTTCAGAATGCAGAACATAAGTGACCTCATTATATCAGAATATGTAAAGATTATACTCGACATCTAGAAAAGAAATGTGGTGGTCAAAAGAAGTACAGCAAATAGGTCCATGGGTCAAGGTCGATGGAGACATTGTTGCAAAGTCAGAGGCACATGCCCTGAATGATGAAGCTCGGAAGGTCCCTCTCATCATGAGCCACCTACCCATTAGCCCACTGTTCCTCGTCTCTAATTTATAAAACCCTCTCGTTTACCTCAGTTTCCCTGAGGGTGCTTTGGGGGTGATAGTGCCCTTCATCATCTGAGGGCCAACCATTTATCTTCTTGCCACCATCTGCTGTCTCCATGTATTGGCTTGTTGGCAGTGGACAGACATTCTAGAATGTGCATTTATCTGAACTATTACTAAGAATAAATGAAAATAAAGATATTATCATATACATGAGGAAAGTAGAGTTTTATTTTTCCCATGTCTTCAGCGAAAAGAACTATTTTAATATTTACCCTAATAAGAAAAAAGAATACATTTAGACTATTAAAGAATATAGGAAAGAAAATATTCATCAATTATATAAGCTTATTTAGCCACCAATTGTAGAATTACTACTGAGGATCATAGAAGTCCCCCTTTAGCCATGGGAAATACATCCTGTTGAACTCCAGTGGATGTCTGAAATCACAGTAACAAACCTTATAAATCACAGTTTTTCCTATTCATTAGTACCTATAATAAAGTTTACTTTCATCACAGCAAGAGATTAAAACAAAAAAATGAAATAGAACAATTTTTAAAGTATTCTATAATAAAGGGAACATGAATGTGGTGAAAGTATCATACCGGATAGTACTTATCCTTCTTCAAGTAATGTGAACTAACGCAGGATGTGAGGTGAATGGCAGAGACCTTGTTCCACACTATGAGGTTACACTTGACCTACTGAGGTCACATTAGAAGGAAGATCATCTACTGCAGGTGATACTGAATTCTGGCATCATGACTGTTGCTGGCAGTATTTCGGGAGTTGACACAAGAGCTGGGCATCTTCGAAGCTGAAGGTTCTTGTTTTCAATCGTGTATGACTGACTTTAATGCCTGATTTCATCTCAGGGTTATATTCGATAATCTTTTCCTTTCATATGTGTTCTATTTGAAACGATTTGGCAAATTTGGTAAGATCCACATTGCTGGTTCTGCCTCCATTTCCTCCTTGTCATCTTTCTCTTGTTATGAAGGTGACTCAGCAACTACATCCAGTTCTTCAATTGCTAGCATCACTAGTTGGGCTTCCATGTGCTGTGGCTGAATCAATAAAATTGTATTTGGAGAAACAAAAAGTTAATATTTTTATTTTCATAGCAACAGATTCAGACTAGCCAAGTGTAATGTCTATTATTAATAGCACTTTGAATTCCAATTCTTTTCCCTTTAGGTTTTTTTTTTTTTTCATTTTACAATGCATTATTGGTGCCTGCTATCTACTGTGGTGAACTGGTAACTGGTGGTCCACTTTTAATGCCAGCTGAACTGAATCAGCATGGTACTGAGCATGGATGGCTCACCTGAGGATTGTTGCCAAGGAGGAACTGGAGAGGAAGAGGAGGGCGTTGTTGCTTCTCCTGATGCAGTTGGTTCTAGAGTAGTTTTTCAAGATTCTTTCCTGGTATGAACTTGGCTGTTCTCAACATCTGAGGAGCTCCTAATCTTGTCATTGAGGATGTCTGTCATATTTTGTAGGGGAGGTCTGGTCCTTACTGTGAGCTTTGCTTCCTGGCTCAGGAGCAGAACCCTTGCTTCACCCCACTGGCACAGATTTTCTAGCTTCCACTGCTGCCTTTTGGGTCTTCCCAGAACAGAGTAATGAAACAGACTTGCATAAGACATTAACATGGGCTCCAGGCCTCCAGGTGAACTCATAGTGGATATTGGCATGGGCTGTAGGTCTTCAGCTGGACTTACGCAAGATTTTGTATTGGATCCAGGTCTTCAGGAAGATACTTTGGGTCTTAGTGTGGACAAATTTCCTGGACTCTGTCATTTATATTTGACTCTTTGAGTGACCATAATTAAATAATTCTGTATATTGTGTTCCCCGTATCACCTTGCTTTTCTTGAAATCACTGACTATAACAGGCAATTTCTGTTAATGTTTTTGAGTGCATATGGGATCTTTGCTGTGTACTCTATGCCAGGCTTTTATCAAATGCACTACATGGTTAACACATAATATCAGAGTTAATTCATCTTTCCATATTTTATGACCTGGCACCTCTTTTATGTGTTTTTTAATTAGATTGAATTGAGTATTTTCTTCTAGAAGAGCATGGTTTTGTCTCAACTGAAAAGTTTCTTTGGATAATAATCCTTTTCTTTAATCAATTCCTTCAACTACCCTAGAAATAAGAGAATGACTTCTTCAACAATAATGGAGATTTTCTACTAAATTTTTTGATTTTTAGTTAAATCTATTCTTAAACTGGTGTAATTGTTTCTTATTTGTAGTAATGCTTGGATCACCCATTTCAAGGGATCTCTTTCTAGAGTTTTCACATAGAATCAATATTTTCAGACACACCACAATTTCTGTCAGCTATAATACATTTTCTGTTCATGTCTCACACTCACAAATTGAATGCCTTTTCCATCTCAACTAAGCACACCTAACTTTTAAGGTATGTGTTCATATTTTTGCAGTTTAAACTATGAAAGTACCCCAAATCTATTTTTCATTCATCACAGTTTTACAGGCAGACATTTATTTTTCCTTTATTAAATTGAGAACTTTCAAATTTTTCTTCAAAGGAAACACTTGATAGTTTGTTTCTATTTGGCATATTATTCCCAATTTCTCACATCATGCCTTTCATACTTACGAGTTAAATCATTGTTAGTAAAATAAGGGTTGCTGAAATACAAACACTGTGGTAGCATAACAGTCAATGTAGCAACTATGATGCCTACTAAAAGACTTAATGGTAAAAAAAAAAAAAGTTAATAGTTAGGTGACCTATATACAATAGACACACTGGTCAAAACGTTGACTCGCATCCTGAGCAGAATGGAATGAGATGATATGAGTTTTCACTCTGCATTTCAGAATGACATTCAATCTAAAATATATGAAATATTTTTTATGGATTTTTTCATTTATTATTTTCAGCCCATAGTAGACTGAGGGAAACTGAGACCATGAAAAGTGAAGCCACAGGTTAGTGGGGACTACTGCAGTTCCAAATTCAAATCCAGAGATTTTAAATTTATTTTACTATTAAAAGAATCCCCGCTCATCAACAAGTCAGTAAGGAAACAGAAGACTTCATTACAACCATTATCATCTCTCAGAGAAGTTATTGGTAAAAAAAAAAAAAAAAAAAAGGCCTATTTATATAAACGGATCATGATTACATTTCAGAAGTCTCAAGTTATTTCAAATATTTAAAAGCATGTAAACCATGCTGTCTGATTTTTAATCAATAATATTATAATCAACAAATAATTTTAAGCAAATATCTACAGGCCTTCTAAACCACTATTAACTTACAGATTAAAAAAATAGAAACTAATAATATTAATAAATGAATAAAAATATAAGTACTGAACAAGAATTTATGAAATGCAACTAAAGGCATTTAAATTCTAAATGTACATCTTCAAGCTATGGAATTACTTGGAGAAGCTAGAAATGTAATAGCAGAGTATAGGTAAACTGAGTAATGAAAATGCCACATTAGTTATGTGGAAATAAATGCAGTTAAATTCGTAAAACCAATAGAAAAGAGCAATTTATCCTGAGGATTCTTTGTAAATATAAATAAAATAGGTACACTCCAACGCAGATGAAACAGTAAAAAGGCTGAAATAAAGTGTGTTAAAAAATAATGCAGAGAGGCAACACAAGAATAGAATGTTTTGAAAATAATGAAAGCATAAAAATTATGGTGACTTTAAATGTATATGAAATTATTCATTGTCTGATGCAATAGTAACTATCAAAATAAACTTGGGTAAAAATATGAAATCTTAAAAATGGTAAACACTGTCTAATTAGAATAGAAATAAAATATATTTTCCTGAAAGAAAAATATAACAGGAATAATTTAACAGTAAAAGTCATCAATTCTTTTAAGTAGAAGCAATTCTGACTCTGTTCAAACTTTCTAAAAAAAAGAGCATTCATTTAAATCATTATTGGGAATGAAACTATAGACATCACTATTTACTAACATAGATACCACAATCCTGGATACAATTCTCAGCAATATAATTAAACTTAATAGAAATTTCACCATGATCAAGCAGGTATCCCCAGTTTTTTTAAAAGTAAGGAGAAATTGTCTTGGGCTGTGTATAAAATATGTAACATCGTTAATGTATACATTGATGTATATAGGTAAAATATATTGTACAACATATACATAGTTAATTTATATTTATAATTTTTATTACAATAAAAATCAGAAAGAGAACAAGCATTCTGAAGGCTTGATAGAATTTATTTTAAGAATCCAATAGTGTAATTCTTCATCAGAAAATTATTCATTTTTCTTGTTCTAGATTAAAGAAAAGCAAGAAAGCTTTTTAGAAGTATTCAAAACTACTTAAAAAATTCTAAATCATTTTTGTAGTGTAAAAAAAAATTTACCTAACAAGAGTTGTGAAGAAATTTTAACTTGATTTTAAGAAAAATCTTTATTAATAGTAGTCTTTAAATTCAATGTAGAAATGTCTTAACTATCAGGAAGTTTGTCTCTGATTCCAAACAACACTGAACTCATTATTCTAGTCAATTTAATATGAAGTATGTATTGAAGTTGTGTTTAATAATAATAACTCAAGAGAATCTAGAGAATATTAAGACTAACAAAAGTGGTCAGCACACTTACAATAAAGAAATCAGCACAGAGAAGTAGATAGAGTTAATAAACTTTAAGGAGAATAAAACCACACCAAATAAAACAATTTAAGATGGAAGCAAAGCCCCACCTGTGAACCATTTGGAGCTTGGATCAGGGAAAGCAATGAAGGAAGCTAAGCCCCGACCTGTGAGCTGGCAGGTGTGTGGGCTGGGGTGGGAGAACAGCCTGCCCTCTGTGAGCAACCAGCTGATTCTGAGGTACTGTGCTGATGACTGCTTTGCATGCCTAAAGTATAGCAACTATGCAGAGGACAATATGCACTATAGTAACTGTGGTAATTTTCCATGTTTTATCACTGTTTTGATTAATTTTATTGCTCTGTTTTAATCCTCTTAAAATTAAAGAAGAAAAATACTGAAGGAGTTAGTGGGATCTAAAATGTACAATAGATATTGTAACAGTGAGAGGGGAGGAAATGCCTAAAAAGGTAAGGTGGAACTTAGCAGAAGCCTGTATCAGGTGTAGGCTGCCCAGAACCTCCACCATGGGCCTGCCCTGCCTCCGGGAACTTAGCAGAAGCCTGCATCAGGGGTAGGCTGCCAGGAAGCTCCACCGAGGGCCTGCCCTGCCACCTGAAACTCAGCACAAGCCCGCCTCAGGGGTAGGAATCTCCCCTGTGGGCCTGCACTGCCACCGGGAACATCGAGGAGGCCCGCCCAAGACTGAAAACTGCCCTGGACTGCTACAGAGGGGCCTGCCCTCCCACCTGGAACATCAGAAGATCTCAGCGGTATCCAGTTCATGTGAGAAAATTTGGAACTTTGCTCCCACTTGGTGAACTTTGGACTACACCGGATTGACTGTATCAATGTGGTGAGTATACCCCTAAAATAGAGGTGTACAGGGGATAAATAGGGCCAGTAGTAAAAACCCCCTCCACTAACTGTAAGAATTTGGTGTGTCTGAAAAGAGTGTGTGTGAACCCCTCCTACACATAGAAAAACCAAGCAGAGTAAAAATGACAAAACAAAAAAGCAAAATGCAGTCTCAAACATATAGTTCACCAGAAGCAAGTATAGGAGACATTGAAATAGAGGACCCCCAAAAGTAACACACCAGGAATCTCTGAAAAGATAGCGAGTGAAGTAAAAAAACAACTGCATCAGGCTATAGAGGAAATCAAATTAGAAGTACTCTCCCATGTAAAGATAGAAATAACTTTAGTAAAGGAGTTGTTGAATGCAACTAAAGAAAAACTAGAGAAAAAAATACATGAGCATGGGAAACTGATTGAAACTTTGAATGAACAATATAGAAAACAAGCAGAATTCATGAAACAAACTCAAAGAGACATCCAAGAAACAAAAAATTCTATTGAAAGTGTGCAAAACCACCTAAAGGAAGCTGAGGATAGAATTTCAGACCCTGAGGACAGGATCTCAGTTAGTGATCAGGAAAGGATAGAACTTTTAAAAATAACAAAGTAGCATGAAATAACAATCCAGAAGCTTCATGATGATGCCAAGATCAACAATATAAGAATAATGTGCATTAGCAAAGATATAGCAGTGCAGGCAAATGACATACATAAAGTATTTACAGAAATAATAGCAGAAAATTTCCCAAACATGGGGAAAGAATCTGATATGCAGATAAGTGAGGCATATAGAACACCAAGCAGTCACAATCAAAATAAATCCACATCCAGACACATAATAGTTAAGATCTCAGACATACAGCATAAAAACAGAATATTAAAAGCTGTCAGAGAAAAGACACAACTCACCTATCAGGGAAAGCCCATTAGAATCATGGTAGACTTTTCAGCACAAACCCTCAAGTCAAGATCTTGGAGTGAGGTATTTCAAGCCCTGAAAGAAAACAATCTTCAACCCAGACTGATGTACCCAGCAAAATTTTCATTCAAATTTAATGGAGAAACAAGATACTTCCATGACAAAGAAGAACTGAAGAAATTCATGTCCACCAAACCAACCCTAGAAAAAGTACTGAAGGACATACTAGACAGAGATAAAAATGACCACAATCCACAAAACAACAACAGAAAGAAATATCCAGATAAGCAACTAAATAAGAGGAAAAGCAATTAAATAAGAGGAAAAGCAAAAAGAAACAACTGGAACAAAACATGGCAAAGTCGAGCCAGTACATATCAGTGCTACCCATAAATATAAATGGCCTCAATTCACCTATAAAAAGAAATAGATTGACAGAATGGATCAAGAAACAGGACCCCACAATATGCTGTATACAAGAAACACATCTGACCCAAAAGGAAACTCATAGATTAAAAGTCAAAGGATGGAAAACAGTATTCCATGCAACAGGAACCCAGAAAAAAGCAGGGGTAACTCTTCTAATTGCAGACCACATGAACTTCAAACCTAAAATGATTAAAAGAGATAAGGAAGGTCACTACATACTTATTAGTGGTAAAATTCAAGAGGAAGAACTAATGATTATAAATATATATGCGCCAAACACAGGAGCACCCAACTATATAAGACAGATACTAAGGGACATGAAAAACCAAATACACAAGAATACAATTATAACAGGAGACCTTAACAGTCCATTGTCACAGAGAGATAGATCAACTAGACAAAAAGTCAGCAAAGAAATAACAGAACTGAAACATACCTGTGAGCAATTGGACTTAGATGTTTATAGAGTGTTCCACCCAACCACAGCAGAATACACATTCTTCTCAGCTGCACATGGCACATTCTCCAAAATAGACCATATATTATCCCATAAAACATTCTTAAGTAAATGCAAAGGTATTGAAATCATACCATACATAGTATCTGACCATAGTGCAGTGAAATTGGAAATTAATGGCAAAAGAAATTGTAAAACCTACATAAATACATGGAAATTAAATAACAGCCTTTTGAACAACCAGTGGGCTACAGATGAAATTAAAGAAGAAATAAAACAATACCGACAATTCAATGAAAATATAGAAACAACATACTGTAATCTATGGGATGCAATGAAAGCAGTCTTAAGAGGGAAATATATAACAATAAACTGTCATATCAAGAAAACAGAACAAGCACAAATAAACAACTTAATGCTCCATCACAAGCTTCTAGAAAAAGAAGAGCAAGCTAAACCCAAAGCTCATAGAAGAGAGGAAATTGTAAAGATTAGAGCAGAAATGAATGCAATTGAAACTAAAAAAAAATATACAAAGAATTAATGAATCAAAAAGCTGGTTTGTTGAGAGAATCAACAAAATTGACAAACCACTAGCTAACCTCATCAAGAGAAAGAAAGAAAAAACAAAAAGTCGGGCAATAAGAACTGAAAAGGGTGAAATTACTACAGATCCCATGGAAATTCAAAAGACCATGAATACCTACTTTGAAAATCTCTACTCACATAGAGTGTAAAACACAGAGGAAATGGACATATTTCTAGAAACATATGAACTACCAAAACTCAACTGAGAAGATATAGCAATTTTGAACAACCCAATATCAGCTATTGAAATTGAAAATGTAATTAAAAACTTACCAACAAAGAAAAGTCCAGTTCCTGATGGATTCACAGCTGAATTCTACAAGAAATTTAGAGAAGATTTGATGCCTTTACTCCTTAAACTCTTCAACGAAATTGAGAAAAAAACAATCCTCTCTAAATCATTCCTGGAGGCAAGTATTACTCTGATACCAAAACCAGAGAAAGATCCAACCAAAAAGGAGAACTATAGGCCAATCTCACTAATGAACACTGAGGCAAAGATTTTCAACAATATACTGGCAAATAGAATGCAGCAAATCATCAAGAAGATTATACATCATGACCAAGTGGGGTACATTCCAGGAATGCAGGGATGGTTTAACATATGCAAATCAATAAATGTAATACACCACATCAACAGAGCCAAAAACAAAAACCACATGGTCATCTCAATAGATGCAGAAAAAGCTTTTGACAAAGTCCAACACATGTTCATGATAAAAACCCTTCAGAAACTCGGAATACACGGCATCTACCTCAACCTTATAAAGGCCATCTATGACAAACCAACAGCCATCATTATACTAAATGGGCAAAAACTGAAAGCTTTCACTTTAAAATCAGGAACAAGACAAGGATGTCCACTCTCACCACTCCTTTTCAACATAGTTCTAGAAACACTAGCTAGGGCAATCAGACAAGAGAGAGAAATAAAAGGAATAAAGACAGCAAAGGAAGAAGTTAAATTATCACTATTTGCAGATGACATGATACTCTATATAGAAGACCAAAAAGACTCCATTAAAAGACTGTTAGAGGGAATAAACAAGTTCAGTAGTGTAGCTGCATATAAAGTCAATGCTCAAAAATCAATAGCATTCCTGTACACTAACAAAAAACTCACTGAGAGAGAAATTATGGAAATATCACCCTTTACAATAACATCTAAAAAAATGAAATACTTAGGAATCAACCTAACTAAAAATGTAAAAGACCTATATGCTGAAAATTATACTACGCTAAAAAAGGAGATTGAAGAGGATTTTAGAAAATGGAAGGACATTCCTTGCTCTTGGTTAGGAAGAACCAACATTGTGAAAATGGCCATACTCCCAAAACTGTTATACAGATTTAACACAATCCCAATCAAAATACCATTGACATACCTCACAGATCTAGAGAAACAACTAAAATTCATTTGGAAACAGAAGAAACCTAGAATAGCAAAGGCAATTCCAGGCAACAAAAGCAAGACAGGAGGCATCTCAATTCCTGACTTGAAAGAGTACTATAAAGCCACAGTAATAAAATCAGCTTGGTACTGGCAAAGAAATAGACCTGAGAATCAGTGGAACAGACTAGAATGTACAAGCACAACTACAAAGACACTCAGCCACCTGATATTTGACAAAGTGGCTAAATATGTCCACTGGAAGAAGGATAGTCTCTTTAATAAATGGTGTTGGAAAAATTGGCTCTCTACATGCCTGAAGCCTGAAACTAGATCCATGCATATCACCATGCACAAAACTAAAGTCTAAATGGATCAAAGACCTCAATATTAAAACAGAAACACTAAATCTACTGGAAGACAAGGTAGGTAGAAGTCTTGGAGACATAGGGGTAGGCAGAGAATTCATGAACCAAATGCAAACTGCATGGGAAACACTTCAAAGAATCAACAAATGGGATC
>PVLA01003144.1:0-227221 GCA_004027455.1 Hydrochoerus hydrochaeris
TCAGGCATGGGCGGCTTACCAAGAGGGCAGGAAAATTGCCTTTCTGTGCTGTGCCTTGAGTCCCTCCATGGTCGGAGCTCTGGGCTTGCTGGTTCTCCTCCCAGCCCAGGCCAGGGGCCCAAACTAGGAGGGCTGGCAAACTGCCTGTGCTGAGCCTTGAGTTCTTCCATGGTAGGAGCTCTGGGGCTGCTGGTTCTCCTCCCAGCTCAGGCCAAACGCCCCTACTGGGAGGGAAGGCAGACTGCCTTTGTGTGTTGCAGCCTGAGCCCCTCCATGGTTGAGCTCTGGGGCTGCTCATTCTCCTCCCAGCTTACGCCAGGGGTCCCTGCTGGGAGGGCTGGCAAACTGCCTTTCTGTGCTGAGCCTTGAGTCCCTTCATGGTCGGATCTGCCTAGTATGACATTTTGACTAAGGTCTTCTACATCTTTTGACAATTTGCTTGGAGTTTTTCCTCACAGTTTTTCAAGTGATCAGTTTTAATGAGGTGGGTTTTTTTGTTTTTTGGGGGTTTTTTAAGTGTATTTTCCTTAAGCTTTGTAATAAACTGACAAATGCTAAGAGGAGCAAAAGAAAAATTACAAGTAAACTTAAGAAATAAAATATATTCAACATGAAACATACAACACGACCTGGTTGGGTTGAAATAACTGGCTGGCAATCTGAAGCAAGCCCCATGTGTGCTCAGGACTGGGGTAGAGTGTTTGCACAGTGTAGGTCATTAGGGAGTAGAGTCCAGGGAAAGTCCTAAGTAGGTGAGAGAATGGGGGATATAGAGGAGGAGTCTAGTGACATGCTGTGTTAGCTTCCTAACACTGTGACAAAGCATCTACAAAGATCACCTTGGAGAAGGATAGTTTTATTTTGACTCATTTCAAAGATTTTAGCCTATAGTCACTTGGTTCTCATTTCTAGGCCTGTAGATCATCATGGCAGAGAGAGGCATGGTGGGGCCAAGGTTTACTTCCAGGCAGCCAGGCAGCAAAAAAAATAAAAAGGGACTGGGATCTCAACAATCTCTTGGAGGACTGCCTCCATGACCTAACTTCCTCCCATTAGGCCCCACCCACAAGGTTCCCATCATCTCCGCCACTAACACCACTGGGTGGCAACCAAACCTTTAACATAGGACCTTTAGGGAGCATTTAATATCCAAACCATGAAACAATACATTGAAGAAGAGACACCCAATTACTTCAGTGATTATTAAATATCCAAGTAAACAAGCTTGTAACAGGACCATAGATCACATCAGAGTTGAGCCAGGTTGGAAAAGGTGATTCAGACTTACTCACAGGCCATCGCCATTTCTTGCAGTGTAGTTTCCAAGCCCTAAAGACACAGCTGAGAGTTGCTGGGTAACGGCCTATTGAATAGTAATTAGGATTAGGGATGCTCTGGGGGAAAAGCAAATTCTACAAGGCAACCAACATCTCAGAAAATGCTGGTCTCTGCAAACGGTACCTGTGGACACAGCCAAGGGGCATTTCTTTACCTTGGCTCAATGTGTAAAGGGCTAAGGTGGTCTGTTGTGTTGGCTGCCTATTGATCTTCCCTGTCACACCCAAGTAGAGCAGTAACAAATCACTGTCAGTAACATCATCTTTGAATGTGGAGGACAGAAGTCTATGTGCACATCTTGGGACATCCTTCTTTCCACTGCTGGGAGGATGAACAGGAGAGAAAATTGATTTATTGATTAATCCCACACTAGAAGGAGTTAAAGGAGCCCAGCGCTTAAGCACTTGATCAAATAGCAGAGTGGTTATTCTAGTTGCAGCGACTTCCCAGCTGACACAGGCCAAGTCACTTAACCTCTTTGCCTCAGGTTTCCTCATCCGGAAAAAGAGGACCTTGTTCCATAGCATGAGGGGAAGGTGCACAGATTCGTTGAGTTAGTTAATGAAATTCAGGCAGTGGGGGGTTGATCCCAAGTGGCTCCTCTGCTGCACTCCAATGTGGGGAAATGGCTTGCAATCCCTGCATCTGCACTGGTGCCAGAGGAAAGGGCATGATGCAGGCTGGGCCCAAGGTAGCAGGATTAGAGGAAGGGAAAAAGCAAACTGGAAGATCAGGTCCCACTGATGGCACACCCCTGAGCAGGACAGGAACACACTGACTTTCTTGAGATACAGATACTTGTCAGTGGTCTCCAATATGATGAAAAGCAAGTCATACAACCCCAATGTATCAAAGGTATGTTTTGGATACAATACACCCTGTGCCTCTGAACTACATTTTGCATAGAGCAAAGACTCTGTGGGCATCTCATAGTTATGTGGGTAGAACGCTTAAGGTATTATCTACCTGGTCTATGAAAGATTGCTCTTTCTGCACTTCTCTTTTAATACAGAAATACATTAACTGGGAATTTAACAACAAAAGCAAGCCAAAACCATCTATCCAGACCCCCTTCTGAAACAATGAAAAGAATCAGTCACTATTTTTCTTTGATCCAATGAAATAATTAAGACACGAGGAACAGTCTTAAGAGAAAGGATTCAGTTTTCAATGTAACAACTATCTGTTTTGAGATCTGATGCTTCTATGTGCTTTATGGAGGATTAAGAACACGTACCATGCAAAGGGTATGGTGAACACATCATGACAGCTGATTTTGTGTTTTGACTTGGTTGTATACCTGGAATGAAGCAGACCCCCTGCATCTTGTGGGTGCAACTCATTCAGTAAGTTAGAGGCTGGAATAGCAAAACATGAGCTCCGTGGTAGAAGACAGCATTATCATACGTAGCTTACAGATTCAAATCCTTCCAGCTAGCAGGCCTACCCTGCAGATAATGGACTTGCCAAGCTTTGTTATGAGTCAGTTCCTTAAGATCTAGTTCTCCCCGTACACCCCGTCAGCTGTTCCTCTGGAGAAGCACAGTTAATACACATACGTATACATTATCGACATTCACCAATATTTCTGAGTCCCTAAATGGATTATACTTTGCTGAAAACTCAGTTTTCAGGTCATATAATTTGCTTTGCCTAATACAAAGTGGCTGGTACCATTTGTAAGCAAAAGTAGGTAAGGGCTAGGGAGTGACTTCTTATGCCCTTCTGCTGTGGCAGCAAGGCCAGAGTACCATGCTGGACGGTGAAACATCAGGGACTGCCCCCAAAGCCTGGGTCTCAGGGGACCACTGTGACATGAGCACCAGAGAAAATATGTAGCTTCATGCCACTAAGACATACAGACTGCCTAGGATACACCACTCGGGGAAGAAAATGTTCTATGTCCTAGCAACATCTACACACTGTACATATTACAACTTTTTAATGTTTTCTTCATTGTAGCAAGTTCCATGAGACCTCTGCTTGATATAAATGCTCAACAGTGCCTTGGAATACTATCTGCATATGATGATAATAAAATTTCATCTAAAATTTTTTATGTAAATTTTTCACAAACTAGCCTCTCCTTTAAACCAGTAATAGGTATATTTTTTTCCCCACTCAACATCCATTCCAGTATAAAGCTTGCAGTTAATACAGTTCACAGACATGAACACTTTGGTACAGTCACCTTGGAAAACTAGTTTATTCCAACTATCCCAGTGTTTTATGATTTAACTAAGTTCTAGAATATGTTCACCTGCTATGTCTATCTTCTGTAACTCTCAAATTACCAAGAAAAGAAAATCCTTCAGTGCTGTAGATGCAAGTCTTCCAACTTTGTGAGGTACAGAAAAAACAAGAGTATAAAGAGAGGAGCCACAGGGGTCTGTGAGGAAACAGAAAATAAATGGAAATTGGATTTCAAAAGTTATCCCATTGTGTTTCTCTTCTCTGGAACTTCAACATACATACAGGTGACAGACACAAGTCTCACCATCTGGGGCTGATTTGAAAAAAGGTATGGCACCACTTCCCCCCAAACCTTACAGCTGATTCCCCATTGTTTATGGAAGGTACAATGTCTTACTTTACATCCCCCACAAGGCACCGCCCACAGCTAAGCTGATGTCTACCACCCCGATTTCTCCAGTCTCTACTCCTGGGCACCTTCCCCACCTCCTGAAGAAAGTAGGCAGAGAGGAGCAGAGCAGGAACCTCTGGGGTTACCTCCACTGTTGTGTCCTACACAGCACTTACCCCTGTCTAGGGTCTTGGCCCTGCTTCTTCAGGTGCCTGAGCTCCAACGGTGAGTAAACTGGTCCGGCAACGACAGACACTTAGGGTTATACTGCCATGCACTGGAGACCCAACAGGCACCATCTACTTGAACTAAAGTAATTTCTGGATGCTCAGACCCCAGAGGCTGATGCCAACCATGCAACTCAGAGGGCTCTGGTTCCACAGTGACCAGGGGCAACCTTACTAAGGCAGTCAGAGGCATGCTGCCGAGCAGAGCCTCCTGACACAAAATCGGGGGACGAGGGGAGAACTGCCGTTTGTCTCTCATCATTTCTATTTGGGGAGGAAAAAAATAATGGTTAATGCAGTTAGGCTGTGGAGAATATCAAGGTCAGAGGATAGGATCTGCCTCTGAATACAAGTGAGCTAAACTTCTAAATTATTTGCTGAGGACAGAGGTCCATGCAGAGATGGGTGTGACCGTGCAGTGAGGAAACAGATCTTCCTCCATGAATGCTAGTGTGATTATCCAATTTTCACATTAGAGAGCTCCTTTGTGTGTGTGTGTGTGTGTGTGCGCGTGCGCACGCACAGGCGTGCACATCTGGTACAGGGACTGTGCTCAGGGCCTTCATACAGAGCCACATCCCCAGCCTTTTTTATTTTGCATTTCTCGGAGTCGGCACCTTGCTAATTTTCTATTCTCATGAACTAATTATAGGCTCTAGGGTGATAAACTTATACACCAAGTCAAAGCTTGAGGAAATCCTTTAAGCATTTGGTACCACTTGCCACATAATGAGGAACTCTTAGCATGCATTACATATTGCCTTGAACAAGAGACTCAAGATGTAAACCATTTCTCAGTAAGACTCCCTCTCTGAATGCTGAGATGAGAACATAAAAACCAGACCACATGTCTGCCATCTGTATTTGTACTTGTCAACAGCTCTGTTTTGGGATAAACAGTTTTGAAGTAAGAATCAATTCAACTTGTTGGAAGATTAGCCAAGGAATAGCTCAAAGACCAAAACAGAATGTGAAGTCAGATAATCTACAAATTAAGCACAATTCTGTTTCCCACTAAACATTCTGTTTTGTCGCAGCCCAAAAGAGCGAGCAAGGCAGCCAGGGCTTGGGGACAGAGTCAGTGAGAATATATTTGCTCAAGTGAAAAATTCTTCAACCTAGAACAAAATGTCTTTGCTATAATGCAACTGGAAATCATTTGCTGACCTCTAGAAAACTACAGTTAAGAAAAAAGTAATTTTACCACTTACACTCTGTTTCATGGTTCTACTACGTTAAAGTACACACAGAGGACAACTTGTACTGGTCCAAGTGCATAATATAGTCCTTTATTACCATAAAAATGGTAGCATTTCCCAAAGTCAATCTTGATTAAAAGTAGCTCTATGGAAGAAAACATTACTGTACTGTGGAGCTATTAAACTGAAGAGATGGCACGGGGAAAATAAAAACTTACGTGCTGTCAGGCAGCTCAGGGGAGAAGTTAGCAGAAACAGGGTGCTAGAGCAGAGGGGGAGACAATGGCCCATGTGAGTGAATGAAGGGATGCCGTAGCCTGGCAGCCTCACACATTCTACCAAACCGATGAGAGCATGTGTGCTCCACTTGGAGGGACATCCATTTTCTCCTCCAAAGAAGTCATTCATAAAAGAGCAAATTGGTGATTTGTACTTACACACTAGACCCTTCTCAAGCCCTTGTCAAGAAGCGATAAATTATTGAAGCATAGCATCAAGTGTTTTATTTGCAGTGTGTGCACAGTGAAGCCTTGTGAAATGTTTCCCTTCACCTCTCCCAAGTTATTAATTAAAAAAATAATTTTTTCCAATTACTGTCTGATCTTTACAATAAAACAAGACAAATGCCACACACACCTCTCCAGAACCAGTAGCACCCCTTCACCCCCTCTTGCTCCCAAATCCTTCAATGACGCAATTACTTTAAATCACACCACTGGCCCCTCAAACAGGGATTCCGTTAGCCCAGGCAAGGAAGAGCATGGCCAGCACAGCATTCACGCCACTATCTGGTGTCTCTTCAGGTACATTTATGGCTCTAGGGATGGCTTAAAACTGCACAGGATAAAGCAGTGTGGTGAAAAGCTCATGACTAAACTGTGTGAACCCTTTCTGCAGGAGTCATGTCATGTGGAGGAGCTGCTTTGTGCCAAGCAACAACACAGGCTGGACAGAGTTACATTTGAACACAGTTCTGATTTTAGAGAACGGCTTCTCCGAAGTCACCTGTGAGGCAAGGGTTAGGAGAAACGCTTTCCCAAGCACAGCTGAGAAACCGGATGAGGGTATAAACTTGAGCTCTGCTTTAACAAAAACGACTGCCAGAGACCCACGGGAATGGCTCCTCCTGTGTGCACAGGGATTAACACTGATGTCAGCTCTCCTGAAGGGCAGCAAGGTCTAATGTCCCAGGAGGCGTTGTCAGGTGACGGCTCACAGGAAAATTTTCACCTAACAGGCACATGGTTAATCAATATTTCGCCAACAGAGATTCCCATTCCTTTCGTGGAAATGCCACTGCTAGGTTCCCAATTCTATTTTCTATCTAGGTGGCTGAATCAGTAGCTGACCTTCAACCTGGGGCCTCAGACTGAAACTGGATGCCTTCACAGAGCATTTCCCCAGCTTTCCGTGTGGGTCCTAATGGGGAATGGGGGCGGGGTAAAGGGGCGGCCCTAGAATGCTTCAGTTGTAGGTCCCCCAATGTACCCTTTTAGTCAGCTGAAGGAGGAAAGCAAATGAAATGAAATGACACTGCTTAAACCTTAAGTTACAGTCTTGTAGGAAGAAATGGATTTTGGTATTTTTTTTTATTCTTTTAGAATTTTGTATACTGACACAGAAGTAAAAGAAAATGGCTGAAACTTAAATGTAAAAAACTTTTTATAATTCAATCCTTAATTTTACATTCACTTTACTTACATGTCAGTGAAAAATCACCAACTATTGTGAAGGCAGGACAACTTACATCACAAAAGAACCAAAAAATAGAAAATATTTCATAAAAATATATTCCAACTTTGAAAAGAACTGCTTCCTTGGTGTCTTCACATCCTTCTTTTCTGTGTACTTATGTACAATACTGAAAAGACAAAAACACACAGATTTTTAACAACTGCTTTTAAGAATCACAGATCATAGTAGCAAGCTTTAAAAGCATATGGATTTTGACCTGGCAGCTCCACAAATTTACAAGGAATTCTCATACTATGCAATTAACTTTGGGACCCCTATAAGACTAGTCTTAGGAATCTAAACCTGGGTTTGATGTCATATTACTGTGTCTGGACTGTTGCATATATTCCATGGCCTTTATAAATTATGTCCAGGAATGGAAATGAAACAAAATAAAAGCAAAAGTCCCTGGAATCTAAGAATGCTTTATATTTAGATAGATCGTTAAGAATAGCACTTTTAAAAAAAAAATGGTACGTTTTTATCCATCTCCCCAATATACACTCTGAATTTGCTGCTTACCTTTAAAATTTTAACAAGATAAACAATAACTGAGGAATATCTTTCAAGAGATACTGCAGTTCTTATTCCGAGTTCTCTGTCCAGAGTCTCACATTTTGTTGTCACCCAAAGCTTTACGTAACCACCAAATTGAACTCAGTAGGACAAGTACATGAGAATAAGATGAAATTAGATGACCAGATCACTGGTTAAGCTTTCACCAGAAATGAAACTCCTCTCCCAGCCCCAGGCATGCTCAGATTCTCACGTCTGTTCAAAGTGAACATTAAGAGATGCCTTGGTCAAAAAACCCAGCACAGAGTTAGGATCTCCTTTAAGTACCAAAGAGGTAAACTGGGAATCTACAGACAACTGTCACTGATTACTATGTGGAAAAGAATCATCACAATACCAGGAAAACACCCCAGGGAGACTTCCAAATCCTAGTATACCGTGCAGTGAGAGGAAGACCCTTGCCTGTCACAGATAGGCGCTAGCACTGTCTTGTGATAAGGCAAGATGGCAACATTTCTTACTAAAAAGAGTCAAATAAGAACAATGGGAAAAAAATTTTTAAAAAATTTAAAAAAGAATAGAAAAATAGAGGAAGAAATTTTATCTGTTAGGAAGGACTTAAATACAAGCAAAAGATGTAAATAAAAACATGATATAAAGAAATACAGTACGAATATTTAGTTGATACCAAGGAGATCCAACTGTTAATGGACTGAAGATCCTCTTACTCAGAATTAAAGAAATCATAAAATATCTGAATTCAAGAATTCCAGAGCTCTGGGGATGAGGGGGGTGGAATCAACAGATAATTCTTATACTTCTGATATCCACACTTTCCTGTCAAAAATTTAAATATGATTTTATTGATAATTTGTTTTTACTGAGGTGATTTAAAATAACCAATCATCACAGTAATGTGTCAACTGTTAAAAGGCTGCATAACTTCAAAACGGTATTTATTTTGTCATTTCTGCCAAACTAAAAGACACAAAGCTCCACTAAAAGTATCTGAATACTTAACAGAAAAAAGGACAAACAGTAAAAGTTAAGAGCCAAATTACATCCACTAAAGACAGCAGAAAAGTAATGTCCATTCTTACTCCTGAATTTCTAAACCCTGAGGGGAGAGAATATGTGTTGAGGGGATAGAATAATAGAACATTTAAATCAACAACATTTAAATAAATGACATTTAATTAAATGACATTTAAAAAAACAGGGTTCTAGGTCAGCATACCAAAGTTGATCAATTCTTCATCAGTAAAGGGAAGGAAAAAGAATTTCTAGTTCCATGGAAAATTGTATTTTCCATCTAAAAAAGAATGATTACATTGAAGTTGTGAGATATAAGCACTTACAAAAGAAAACAACTAAACTAAAACTGAACTTTTAAGTTATCCAGAAACCTCTCCAACTGTTCCTCATTACAAAAAAAAAAAAAAGGCTTATTCTCAATACTGTACAACTATATAGTGAAAAAACATTACCATTGTTTCCTCGGATAAACGCGTCCCCATACTTGTTCTTCAGTTGCCCATTTACATACTCTTCTGTCTGCTCTAGGGCTATATTCATATAGCCATCCAGGCAAGCCAGGACCCCTGGAGACAAATGTAGTCAAAAAGATACACAAAGTAAATAGGAGCTGAAAATTACAGGGTATATCTTAGAACTGACAATCTCTTTATTCATGTATAACATAAAAATTCACACTGGAAACAAAACTCAATAGACTTAAACACAAAGTGATTCTTTCCTCTGTGCCAATCTGAAGGCACATTTGCTAGGCACAGCCTAGCAAATGCATAATGTGAAGGCAGTCACGCACCCACAACAACAGGGCAGGCAACGAACTGTCACTTCCCCCTCCTGGTATGTATGAGCACCACAGAAACTTTTAACGCCTTCACAAGAGTAACAGAACGAGAATATTCCAAATGAAATGCCATTCTCTGGAAGTTAAAGCAGGAGCGGGCAATTATGCACGGACAAATGATCCTCACTTTCAGCAGCATTTCTTACTTTAGCCACTAAGTGAAATACGGGCCTGGCAGATTTATTTCACTCTTTCACAACATCTACTGCAGCAGATGAATGGACTGCAGGGTTAAGAGGAAGTCTCCACAATCTGTTAAAATAATAGAAGAGGAGACAGCAGGTGCTCCTGAAAGAACATCTCAAAGCTGTGACTCACAGTGAAGAGCAGCTTGAGAACACAGGGCGACATATTGCATTGTAACACACCCCATTCTGTTTGGTTACAGTAGAGTATCTTCAAATCAAAACTAATGGAGAAAACGGCAAAAAACATTCTGGGGAGCTTTCAAGGAAACACTTTAGAGTGAATTACTTTAATTGTGTTAAGATGATAGAAATTTTGCAAAATTTGACCAGATGATTTTTTTCTTTCCAAAAGAGAAAAATGTGTAAGCCTCTAACTCTCAGTTAAGTGTTATTTTCTGAGGGGAAAAAAGAAGTAAAAAATACAATACAGATTCAATTCGATTAACTGACTGAGTCCATAGTTTCATTTAAAGTCTTAACTTCATTAATATGCTTCTCACTCTCTGCTTCTGCCCCCATTATCCTCTAAACAAAAAGTTTCTTTTCAAAATTGTGTTTGTGTAAGGAGAGCACAAGACATTAACCTAACGAAATGCTGTGAGAAGCAGTAAACTCCCAACGAACCAGAATGGACCATGAACTATAAAGAACAAAAAAAGCTTCAGATACAACTTTACTGTTTTCCTTCCTGCTGTAGTATTTTACATCAAAACCACAATCATAAATAAGCAAGAAATTTTAAACATGATACATAAATATGCATGAAAATAGAATAATCAGGGGAAGTATTTCAAAATACATTCATTTTAATGAAAATATTTATTCTTATACCAAAGGCTTTAAAAAAAAAAAAACTCTACCTGCCCAAGAGGTTAGTTATAATTCTTCCTTTCCAGAAAAAAAAAAAAAAAAACTACAAAAAACAGAAAACTAGGCATTTTTTCCAAAGTTACAGAGAAATTGTTACAGAGCCATTTGTTTCTTAAAAAGATTATTTAACCACAAGCTAAATACACTATTATTTACTAAGGCTCTCTAGATAACGTAAACCATTTTGGTCAAACAGTACAGAAATTATGAACATGTGAAAGAAAAAAATTATTCTTTACTAAGGCTCTCTAGATAATGTAAACCATTTTGGTCAAACGGTACAGAAATTATGAACACGTGAAAGAAAAAAATTACTACCCACATGAAAGTGTGTTCAGCCTCATTAGTGAACAAAGAAAATATAAATAAATTGCTATTACTTTCTGCTAATTAGATTGGGAACAATAAGCCAAAGTCAAGGTAAGCGCTGGTTAAGAACACAGACAGTAAGTCAACGAATCCAAAACCAGAGGGTCACTTGGCCTACACGGGAATCCGATCCCTGGGGTTTCATTCTAAAGACATCCTTGGACAAGTGCTCAAGATCTATAGCAAAAAAGCAAGGTTGTTTTTAATAACAACAATAAAAAAGACAAACACCTAAGTATACATCAAAAGGAGATGGATTAAAAACAAAACTGTAATATAGCCATGTTAGGGATTACTGCATAGCCACTGATACCTATATAGCCACAGAACTAAATGTATTGAGTGTAATAAAATATAAAATCAGATTGCAAGTATAGCTGATTCCATTTAAGTAAAATTAAGTGTATACAGAGAAGTCTTAAGTGATAAGGAAGATTATCTCTAGATGGTAGAATGGAGAGATTTTGGTTTTTTTCTGTATTTCTCCACTATTTGCTCTTAAATTTCTAAAAATAAAAACTAAAACATGTATTGCTTTTATAAAGAGAAACATTTTTACCTAAAGAATTCAGATCAAAAAAAGGTTAAGATGGCCGATCTCTTCATAAACTAGGTACTGAGAAGATACTAAACACAATGCTACCACTGTCAAATATACTCACATCTGTACTTCCCTAGAGCTCATCTAAAGTTCACAGGTAAGAAGCAATACACAAGATTTTATCTCAGTATTCAGTACAAATTCCTTTGTTCTAACATAAATCCAAATTAAATGGGTGATGTTATTAGTGTCAAAAAAAGCTGTAAAGCACAGTGATTTCTCATAAGGTATGAGACAAGTATGAAACTGAATACTAGCTCTTCTCTTACTAGGTAGGGATATTAACAGATCTTAAAGTATTTATGTGAAGATAAAATAAAAATAAATTTACAGTGACTAACACACACTGGATACATTGTAAGCTTTAGTAAAATTAAGTCTGCATGTGTGGAAAGAAGAAAAAAGATCAGGAGACTATAGTTAATTATTCAGAAAAGAGACCAAGAAAAGATCACAAGATCACAAAACTTTGCTGATGAATTACTTGTCTGTATCTGAGAAGTAGAATCTTAATTTTGGAAGATTAAGGGTTTAGTAACTCTTAAAAATGGAGTTTGATGCCACTCCTTCCTCTAAGTTAATGTCAGAGCCTATTAAACAGTATTTTCTACAAGAACAGAAAGGCCTCTTGGGATACCCACATTACATGAGTTGTTAAATTCATGATGTAAACTGATACTGTCTAAATAGCTGCTTGCTAATCTTGACGCATTTGTAAAAATAAATGCTGCTAGCCAAGGTGTTCTTCAGTATTCAGTCCCTTATAGTGAGATGACCAGGAACCTCTAGCTATTACTGGGGCATCTGGGTATACAGACTCTCAAACACAGACAGGAGACAGAATTCATGTAAATACTAGAAGTTAAAAGAACAAACTGCTGTGAGCATTTTTTTTCCTCTAGAAGGAATCATTTCAAACATAGAAAAAAAGATGGATATGAACATTCACAAGGTTAAAGAAAACCACTGTTATATTTGCTTATTAAGTTACACCAGTGAGGATAAAACTTGAAAATATTACCTCGATAATCCACTCCAGAATTTAATTTGACCACAACTGGCCTTCCGATGATTTGCTTTAAGAAGTCACTAGGAGTTTGCTTCCTCAGACTCATTTTAACAATCCTGATCAGAAATATGAAAGGGGGCAATAAACACAAGTTAATTATTCAACAAAAACTTTGAAGCCCTTACTGTGTTTATAGGAAATCAACTATCAAAGGACTATAAGGCGCAATTATTATTCCACTACTACTCCCTGACAGCTACCATGTTTACCGTGAAGCAGGTACTGAGCTAAGCACCTAATGAGTATTATCTCATTCCGGCCCCACAACCCCAAGGCACAGCCCCATTGGAGAGCCCCATACTCAGAGCAGCAGTGCTCCTCACTTGTCACTAAGTCTCACACACGGTCAGCACATCCACTGCAACCACTACCACCTCCACCGTTTAATGAGCATTCACTGTCTGTTGAGGACTCTATGAAGATCTTTGTAAACACTAACACCATGTTGATCCTTACAGAGACCCTGGGAGGTCTGAATATCCCCATTTTGCTGATGAAAATAAAGGCACACAAACAAAACACAATTTGCCCCCAAATATAATGAAATCAAAAAGTGGTGGAACATTCATGTTCACATTAGTTCTGTACATTACAAAATGTAGACAAACTTAGGAACGATGATTATACATTTGCTAATCCATTTGAACCTCATTACTCCCTTATCATCATTTTACAAATGAAGAAAACAGACACAGAAAGTTAAATATCCTGCCCAAAGTTACACAGCTACTAAGTGAATACATGCCATGCTCTTAATCACAACTTCAAACAGCCTTCTCAAAGATGCTAATGCTCCAAAGACTTTGGATTACTCAATCATGATCTAACAGATAGGTAATCTATGATAAAGTCTTAAAATTCAATAAAGGAGCCTGGGGCAACCTGCTTGGGACCCATTCTGTCTCTCTCCAGACAGAAGCTTTCTTTCTCTCAATAAATATATTCTGCTCAAAAAATAAATAAATAAATAAATAAATGGGCCTGAAATAGAGAAATAGCATCACAAACCCAAACTGATCACACTGGACTAAGTTGGTTCTACTCCTTTCAAAACATTTAGCTATACAAGAGCTACATCTCTAAAATGTTTTGGTAAACAAATTAAAAACCAGTTACTTTAGCAAAAACTGAGAGTAAAAATACATAGTTCAGATTTTTCAGACTCAGTACCACTAACATTTAGTAGCCACGTATCAGACTAAAAAATAGTACAGACACATTATTTTAAGGACTCTCTCCAAGAACTCAAATTGGTTTGTTTTCAGTCAAAATACTAATTAAACATTCTTCCATAAATATCACTGTCATTTTAAATGTTTCTCCCCAAAGATCTGAACTCAGGGTTAGAACTGCTGTTTGAAGATGTTCTCAATCAAAGCCAATTTGTGCAGGGTCAGTAGTTTGAGTAAGCTGAAATACCAAAGTTACTTTTTCTACTTGTTCAACAAATATGTGCATGTACACATATATAGCAAAATTCAAAAACGTTATACACAAAAGCTTTGACCTTAGGAACTGAGAGTCTAGAAGAATTATTTAAAATCTTACAGGGCATAAGCAATTAAAGTAACTATAATTTAACTTTTTTTTAAACAAGGAAGTCAGTATCTAAGAGTTTAAAAAAAATACAAATTTCAGAAACTGTCATTTGGACAGCCCACCTCCCATTCCGAGCTTGAAGGACTTAAAAAATATGATCAACTGATTATTGTACACAGTAAATTTTAATTTGGCTTTTTCACTGAATTGCTGGCATACTTTTTTTAGCTCCATAGTCTCAATAACTAAAATTATAACTACTATCCATTCAAGACTCAGACCACACAGCAATTTTATTTATGCTTTTCTGAGTGCAAAGGGAAATATTATAAAGTAAACACTTTAAAAGATACAGTATCTTTAATGAGTTTAGTGAAAAACAAATTTTCCCATTCAGCCCAAACTATCTTATTTATCTCTTGCACATGTGCTGTTCTGTGGCTGAACACTCCTAGAAAGACTACTGAAGGCCTGATAAAGACTCATTCTCATGTATCTTAGGCTCATTTCTGTCACAGATGCCAAATCCCATTATGCCAATTTCTACAGTACAAAATTGAGATAAGACTAGCTGTCTACCTAGGATTAAAAAAACTACTAAAATGCATTGTGACAGGAAAATCTGGTTTCACAGGAATAACTGAAGGGATTAACTACTTTAATCATCAGTAATTTGCAGACTCCTAAAAAAAAAGAATCTGAAAATAAGGAGTTAAAAGCTAGTGATAGGGAAAAAAATTCACAAACCTGGCCTATCAGTTGTAAAAAGCCACAGAAACGGAGAATTTTAGGAAAGCTGCATGTGACAGGACAGAATAATGAGATATATAGAGAACAGTGCAGAGAAAACTTTGTAGCCCAGCCATGGAGGATCAAAGGCTGAAGAAGGTGACATTTAGGCTGAGTCTGAAGGAAAAGGAGTCTACCAGGAAGAGGCAAAAGTCTTAGCAAAGATACTGGACAGTGTTTGGGTTTGAAAGTAAAATCTGTGTAGGTAAGAAGAAAGGTACAGAAGGAAGCATTTCACACTCACTCACTGGGGCATGGACTTCAGACTCTGGTCATTTTCCCAAACTGGGAGTCATTGAGGTCACTTGGAGATCCTATTTAGGGGTTCTGGAGTAGGACCCAGATCTGTTTGCACAGCTGTAAGAGGTTCTTATGAATGGGAAAGTTTGGGAAACACCATCTTTTGGGGATGGGAGGGTTTTAAGCAAGGACTTGCTTGGGGTTCACTTTCTGGTTCAGGCAGTAGAGGGGAGACAGGCCACCTCAGTTCTGGCATCATCTAGTTTGACATTTGGCTGTATTTGATACAATCTGTCAACATCCACTCTTTTCATATTCTTTTTAAAAGACATGTCTTTCTCCTCAAAAGACTAAGCCACATGAGACAAAAGACTGGTCACAAGTTTCCCATTTATCCTGCAGAATATCTACATTCTGCTAAATCTTTGAAAAAAAATTAAACTTATTTGGAAAGAGTACGGTTGCCTCAAATGCAATTTATCCATCATTTCAGGAGGGCTTATCTTTTACATTAGTCTTCATTAGGCTTCCTTGGTACTCTGTTACTTAATGACTTGCCTATAAATCCATTTTCTATGAGTAAATTGGTCTTGACACCACAATTTTTCCCATCACTTGGCTCAAGTAATTTTAAGTTTTCATCTTTTAAATTGGATAAAGCAGAAGGAGCAGTTCTGACAATTTCTGAAGCAAGAGAGAAGACTCCTGAACCATAAACATGTAAGAGGAAAAAGACCTCCCTTTTGCAGGGTCACCTTGGCAAAACTCCTTTCAAAATTAAAGCCCTGGCCACCCTCAAGAAGTCCTGGCCTTCCCCTGCCTCCTATGCAGCCTTATTTTAAATGACCTCTTTTCATAAATGGCTACTAAGGCAAAGACAGTATATTTTCAGAAGCCACTGAGAGGTCTAGTATGAGAACATCTATAAACTAGCAACCCTGCAGACAACTTTTTTAAATGGGGGGAGGTAGTCATTCACCAATATGCCAGGCTATGCTGCACTCATAAGCAATTCAAAGACACTGAGAGGTAGAAAGCAGAACCAAGGCTTGAGCTCAAAGCCCAAGCCCGCTGCATGGAACAATCCTTGTTTTTTGTTTTGTTACCATTCCTGTTATGTCTGCAGCATGGCCAGGAGGACAATGAGGTTTTTTGGGGGGTTTTTTTGGTACCAGGGATCGAACTCATGACTTTATGCTTGCCAGGCAGGCGCTTAAGCCACTGAGCTAAATCCCCAGCCCACAATGAGAGTTCTTGTTGGAGAGTCACAGCACTGCAGGAAAAACACCTAGTGACAAAGTACTGTACATTAGCCTGCAAAATTTAATGGCCAAGCAGAAAGAAATGATTCTGAGCTGTGCTGTTAAGATATGAAAACCCTTATTTCTAGGCAATGTTTACTTGTAAATGTTTATCCATCCTAGAGTATTCACAGTAGAGGGTGAAATAAAATTTGGAAAGCAAAAATTCACAAGAAGACATAATATTATAATTCAAGTAAATGCAGCGCCCCACTAGTCTATCAGTGTATAAAAGGGGCCTCACAGTGAGAACAGCTTTCCAAACAGTTCCATGCTGAGACAGTGGCCTGCTTTTTAAACTTTAGCCTCACACCAATTCTTCCTCCCCAAGCAGGAAGGCTATTTCCTTCCCTCTTCCCAAAGGCCAAGTGAGTTCCTTCACTATGCCTCTCCCCATTCCCAGTCATGGTCCTTCTCAGGCTAGTCTGTCATTTTCCTGTTTGCCAACCAGCCTCCCAGTATGGGCTGTAAACCTCCTCGGGACAGGGAATGTCTTACTCCTCTGGTATCACCCATACCTCAGCAGACTGTCCAAATCTGTAGAAAATCATTCAAGGCCAGGGCCAAGAAAAACTTCTCTCTTCCCCTCCCTGCTCTGCTTACCCCAACTGTGGGAACGGGCACTAGTTTAACACTCCTACTTGAACAGCTACCAGCCTTGTATCATCTCTATTACTAACCACCAAGTAACAGAAGGAGAAGGGAAAATAGACACAGTTCCGGATTGTTCAAAAAAAACGAGGCACCCAAATCCACAGAGATGTTTGTTAGCATGTGGATTCTAACAGTTCACTCAGGCAAGAAGCACTGCAGTTCACATTTTATCAAATTCCTCTGAGCATCTCAATAAACCTTTGATTCTCTAATAGAGCTCATTTTTCTGTGCCACACTCAGGAACATCTGGAAATGTCTGGAGACATTCTGGATTGTCATGGTTGAGGAAGGTGGTGATACTGCTATCTAGTGGACAGAGGCCAGGGATGTTGCTGATCATTTACAATGCAACTCTCCACAACAAAGAATTATCTGGCCCAAAATGTCAACTAAGGTTGAGAAATGTTGCATAAAGTGCTAAAAATGGAAGAAAAAAAAAGTTCTCTGGTCCTAAAGCATCATGGAGGTTTAAAGAAATCTTCAAGGTGTAATAAACAAGAACTAACAGCTATGTTTCTGACCAGACCATGGGATATAAATTGGGTAAGCTCTCCAAACTGATGGGCTGTTTATGGATTCAGTCAAAAGATCAGAAATACTAAAACAAAACAAAACAAAAATTCCAGTAGTATAAGTTGTATCTGTATCGCACACATACAGATTTTTTGGTCATTATTCCCTAAACAACACAGTATTAGAAGTGATTTAAATTATGAGAGGATGCACATATGTGCAAATATGCCATTTATTTAAGGAACTTGAGAATCCATAGATTTCACTATCTTCAGGGGGTTCTACTCAGATACTGAGCAACAACTACATAATTTATTAGGAATATTTTATTCTAACACAGATTCTGAAAACTACTGTCAAAACCTTGATGGGGCTGCTAGTCTAATGAAGGGATTTCTAGTCCTGACATGAAAATGGTCAGTTTCTCATTTTTCCCTGTTACAGTTCCCTCAGATGATTAAAATCTATTACTCAGTACAATTCTAAAAGGTGATATAAGTATCTTTCAAAAACTTTGGTATCTGATATGCCACAGTTCAGGGAGAGAACACCTATGCAGCAGACAAGGGTACTCACTTGGGAGGCAGGAAACCTGAATTCTAATTCCAGCTCTGTTACTTAATTAGCTGTGTGACTTGAGTAACTCATCTTTTCACCTCTCATGGCCCCAGGTTTCTCATCTGCAAAATAAGGGAGTTATGCTAGATGACCACTGACGTCTCCTTCTGCTCTAACATTGTTAGCCTATGCAATCTCCAAGAACGCACACACTCACACCCCTCTGAAAATTATGTGCAAAATGCAAGTAAGAAAGCAAAGAGAATTGCCATATGTCACTATTAATAATAATAATGATGATGGTAATTACAAGAAAGACCCTGCTTTACTAGTTTTATATGTTAGAAATGTATTAGGTGTTACCAAGTGTATGATGAAACAGGTACAATCATATATGAATGATACAAACCACTAACAAGTTTTGTAAAAACCATCTAGTAATGTGTCTACACACTTTCAAGCCTTATTAAATCAGAACATCTAATCCAATGATTAAGAACCTAATTCAATGAAATAATCTGAAATATAGTTAGATTTATCAAAGTATTACCTGGGATACTAAAATGGGGCAAAAATTCAAAACAACCTAAAAGTCTTCGAGGGGGAGAAATGGCTAAATAATTTATGGAACCTACACAACGATGAAGACAGTCAACCAAAAGTAGAAACAAAATTAGAAATGATATTTAGTAAGAATTGTTAAGTGGGCATGGGAAACTTAATAAAACAGTCTTAGCCAAAGTAGAAGCTAGTACATGCTTCAGAAAGATTCTTCACCAGTCTTCAGTATTTTCAATCTTCCTACAGCAATCATAAGTTAATAAATGAGAGGGCTAGGATGGAGAAGACACATTAAGTCCCTGTCAGCGTTATCTGCTACATCCATGTGAAATCCGGGGGTACACACACACAAACACCCACACACACACAGAAAACCTTTGGAGATTGAACCACACAACTGTGTGACTCCCCGATCCGACAACTCGCTAGGAAATGCTAGCCTCGCTCTTAATTCCCAAAGTTGGGCTCAACCGCCCCTATGCAGCGGAACCACAGCAATTTCCTGCAGCCTTGGAAAGCAGACGAAGCCTGCGCCTAGGTTCGGGGCTGCTTTCCCGCCAAACCCCCGGGCTAGCGTCGGGGTTCCCTGGGAACGTCCACACCCAAGGGTGGGCCAGCAAGCCAACCCCGAGGAGACCGGGACTGAACCGCTTCTCGCGGCGCAGTCAAGGCGCCTTTCACCAGCGCCGTGCCGGGCACTCTTGGCGCCGAGCGCGCGGCGCGGCGTTTCGCGGGAACCGGCAGCCGAGGCCCGGGCTCCAGGCCGCGCACGCTGGGCCTTCTCCCGGGCCGGGCCGAGCCGCTGCAGCTGCCGCCCGCCGCGACGGAACACTGGGGCAGCAGACCCAACGCTACGCGCGACACCGCCCTTGGCCCGCGCGGCCGTCAACTCACCTCGCGTCCGGCACCCAGAACCCTACTCCAGGCAGCCCAAGAACCCGGCTCCGCGGACGCTCGCAGAGAAAGCCGAAACCGCCCAAGCCAGGGCTCCTTTTTTACCTTAGCCAATCAGTGCTTTCCTCCGCTACGGTAGCCCGCGAAGACCGAAAAGGTCGGACCGCACTGGAGCGCGCAAATCGAAGGATCATGATTTGTTTGGTGACAAAATTGGTGCAGTAGGGTTGAAGTCGACAACGCTGGTGTTCTCTTAACAGAGAGGAAAATACAAAAACAAAGCGAAACTTAAAAGAAAGTTGCAAGTGATCCTTTCGGTAAGATTTTTTTTTTATAGAAATATAAGGAATAACGAAGTGCTAGGAAACTGGAATATACTATTAAAATAATAGACAGTGAGTATCCAGAAATGTTCCTAAATAATTTAAAGAGAACAAAACAGCCTCAAATCTTTAAATCCACCTTTGATATTAATTAAATGTGTAAAGACTAAGCCACTATTAACAAGATTTTGTTTCCATTGCAATGTTGGTGCAATTAAAACCATCAAAGTAACTCCAAATTATAATGGCATAAGTTGTGGTTCATTACAAACTAGTTCAGATTGGAAATGATATGCAGATATTATTTAATTGCTGCTAGAAGAACTTGGTTTAGAAGTTTGTGTGAATTCTCAATATTACTGGAGAGGAAAAAAAATAGTTCTCTGCACGCGAAACCTCATCAGCTTAAAATTTACACTGTAATTTTATTTATGATATCAGCACTATAAACTCTGTGATATTGTAATGTCTTCAAACGAAAAGATCCTTAATCCTGTGTCATGAGATCTAAGATGGGGAACTTTTTTCTAAGACAAAAAAAGTGAGCTCCCTTTCTTCTAAGTGACTGTTATCTAAAGGCAAGAGAAACTAACCTCTGATTGACATGGACAGAGAGCAAATGGGTGTATTTGTCAGAGACTTTCTCTGTCTTATAAAATCTCAGTTTGGTAAAGACCAAATAGTTATAGATTTATTTATTGAGAAGGCTGCATTTGAAGTTCTCACAGTATACAATGTTAGATAAATAAAAACTTTAAGTGTTATTTAAATCAAAGAAGTAGCCACAAAAAACAACCGTAGGATATAAATTCCTGTCCCTAAACTCTTTCTTCATAAAAGACATGAAATGGTACCGTATTCTTCACTGATTGTTTTAATAATTAAAGGAATGAATTTTTTTGACGCATAGCTGCTTTCACTTTGCCAGACCATGAGAGAGTTATTAAACCTAATGTGAGCAGGGAGTGATGAGTTTTCAGGGCCTGGGTCATCTGCAGAGCAGCTGCCACCTTTTCCAAGGGACACAACTCTGTGAGAGCCCAACTAGACAAATGGCTTGGGCCAACAAGCTAATAAATGTGGTTTCAGAACAAAACAAAACAAAACAAATGATCATTCCCAGAACGCTTCAGCAGTTTACAATTAACTTTTACTAACTCATGAGGCATATTTCCATATTTCACATGTGGTTTTTTTCCCAGCATCTTTTATTATATTACAAAGATAGCATGTGTGAGACTTTTTCTGAATACTAGTTCAAGAACTGGCCTTCAAAAACCATAAATATAAACCTTACTTTATTAAGGAGGCTAAAAGTCATAAAAATAATCTGGCAAGGTTTGGTTTAGCTTGCATAGTTTAGTTGTTACAATTGACAAACCTACACTGACACTTTATGATTACCACCAAAATCCATAGTGTACATTAAGATCCACTCTTTTTTTTTTTTGGTGCATTCTGTGGATTTTGACAAATGCATAATGACAAGGGTTCGCTATTACAGTGTTACACAGAATGGTTTCACCATCCTAAAAATTCTCTATGTTCCACTTCTTCCTCCCCCAGCCCTTAGTAACTGATGATGTTTTTATTGCCTCCATGATTTTTTCTACTTCCAGTAGGTCATATAGTTGGAATCATACCGTACATAATTGGTAGGACACACACTGCATAACTCACTAGAGAGCCTTTTTAGAATAGCTTCTTTCACTTAGTAAAATGAGTTTTAAGAATCCACCATGTCTCTTCATGGCTTGATAATGCATTTCTCTGAAGCACTGAATAATACTCCATAGGGATATACACCCAATTCTTTGCTCTTTCCCTTACTGAAGGATATCTTGGTTACTTCTCAGTGAGTAAAGCTACTGTAAACATCTATATGCAGGTTTTTGTGTGAAATTAAGTTTGAGCCTTTCAGGCCAACATTAAGGAGTATGGTTTCTGGATCATGCGGTGAGAGAATGTATAACTTTCTAAGAAACTGCTGAGCAGTCTTCCAATAGGTCTGTACCATTTTGCATTCCCACCAACAGTGAGTGAGTTCCTGTGGCTCCACTTCTTCACCACCGTTTGATGTTTCCAGTGTTTTTTTTACCATTTGGACAGGAATGTAGTGGTATCTGGCTGTTGCTTTAATTAATAATTCCTTGATGACATATGATGTGAAATATCATTTTATATGCTTATTCTAAATCTGTATATCTTCTTTGGTGAGGTATTTGTTCAGACTGGCCCATTTTGTAACCTGGTTGTCCTTTTTTTTTTAACTGTTGAGTTTGTTTAATTTGGATAATAGTCCTTTACCAAATATATCTTTTGCAAATATTTTCTCCTAGTCTATGACTTGTCTTCTCACTCTTAAAGCAATTATTCTTAAACAAATTCTAAAACAAATACTGGTATAAAAAAATTCTAAGGCTAACACTTATGATTTCATTGTCCCATGTATAGCTCTTTCTCTCTCTGCATTTGAATAGCTGTGTCCTTGAGTATTAATAAGAGTGAGTGTTCATAAGAGAAGGTATCATGTCTGGCTTAATTTTTTTTTAAAAATTCAACAATCCTGTGAATATGTGAATGATATGATAAATATAAGCAGTGAAGCAGATTGGCCAATACTCTCCAAAGCAGATTTTAATAATCTAACATTGGTGTTAAGCTTTTAGAATACTGACTGGTTTTGCTTATGCAATGCTTTAACTGGAATTAAATACTGCCTGAATTCAAATGGTTCCTAGGCTGTCAGAAAATAAAGTCATGCTGCTCTAGTTTGGAGTACTTGGGGCTGTTGTTATCTACCATTCATCTGAGGTGTGAAAATTATTTGTTAAAGAAAATAGAAAGAATGATCCGTTATAGCTGTTGAATGTCTTCAAGAAGACATAATGGAATGGTTTTTCCAATATGGCTGCATCATTTTGCATTCCATTATTGACTGATGGGCAGATTTCTCAGGAAAAGCAGTATATATGTCTTTTGTCTTTACTCAAAGCAGGACTATATGCTACATCATCGGTACTTGGTTTCAGATATAATTTTTGATATGCTTAAGTGCTCAAATATCACTGGCTATCATTTTAGTAAGACTTAAATTTCAGAATAGATGGGCTCAGCACCTGAACCCCTGTGAGCAAAAATTCCCAAATACTCCAAGTACTTTATGCTTCATCATGAACTCCAGCAACCTCTTTCAGCTGTAAAATTCAGTGAAATCGGTGTGAAGCTGCCCTTGTATTTTAATCAAGATGAACTTGAAAGGTGAACATTATAAGTAGAAGAAATTATTTATAATTTAGTAATAAAAGTTTATGTCTAACACTCCAAATTTCATACATCTGCTATGTGCTGGCCCTGAAATATAAAACAATTGAAGTTGCCTTTATGTTTGGCCTTATACGAAAGGTCATAAATTAGAACGATAGCGTTCGTCCTCTTTCCTAGCTCACAAAATTTCCATATTAACATCTTCACCTCAAACATAAATGGTTACCCAGCTACAAAGAAAAGAGTTGTATTGGCCTTTATGAATGATAGTTTATGTTGGAAATCTGTGATACATAAGGCTGCTATTCAGCTCATAGCAGAGTGTACCTTTTTCATTGAAGCTAATCCTACCACAGAGAAGCTAATTAAAACTGTATGGCCAAGTTAAATAAATAAAATACTGTATATATAAAAATTTAGATATGTTTTATATATCAGCAAATAGTTGCCAAGGTATGTGATTCTATTAACTCTTATAAATACATTATTATATCTTCAAGAGACTTTTTTCTCTGCCAGATATCCCTACCAAGTTTATTTGAAATAAACTTGCTTTCAACTTTTAAAATGTCTCTTTTCAATGTGGCTTTAACTGATAATGTGAGAACTATGATTCTTTTTACTACAGAAAAAAACCACACAATTCATTTTATTAAGACACGTAATAATGAAATTTATTCCAAGATATTGATGATGTTTAGATTTTCACAAAAAAAGTATTTATAGCAAAAACAGATGTCCTTAATTTTCCAGTGTGAAATATCAAATCCATATGCTTTTTGGGTGTAGGTTTCTTTCACTGACTCATTGGTATTCTAAAAACAAAACAAAACAGTATAAACTAGCAGAGTCAATATTAAGAATAACTTTTGAATTTTCAGGCTTCAGCCAGAAGGAATGCAAAAACTGGGGAACTAACAACCATTTTCGTAAGTTATAGCTAAAAGAAAGAACGATGCCCTCTTAACTTGAGACTCTTCTCTGTGAACTCAATTCAAAAGCATCTTAGCTGCCTTCTTTTGAAAGGTGCAGCAAGGCCTTCTGATTTATGCTGAGACAGTTTACAGAGGATAAAAAATGTGCGGTTAACAAAGAAAAGATGCCCTCAAATGTAAATAAATGAATAAATGAATAAGCGACTCAATCATCCATTGGCCCTAGAATGAAATCCTCTAAGTACAATGAGTTTAATATGTATTAAATGAAATATGAAGGAAAATGATGTCATTTGATGTTGACTCTATAGGAATTAGAATCTAAGCACTTCTTGAACTTTATTCCCCCAAAGCATATCATATAATTAATTAATAACTATTTTCCATCAATGATTAAATACCTGAAACTGATGATTATGGCCCAAATCTGGCTTTTTGCATCTATTCCTCCTTAGAAGAAGCCAAACTCCAAGAATCTTCAATGAATTTTACTTTTACTTTCTTCACTAAACAAAGGACACACCTGTTCACCTGCAGCATATAAATTAAATTTATTACACATTAAGGAAAACTAGAGTCTTATAGATACCACCCTCATCCAAAATAAAAAGGCCTTTTTAGAATTCATTGTACGAGTAATTCAATAGTATATTTATAAATATTCAACATTCTAGAGAGATTCTGGAGGGACTATGCTATCAACAAAACCAATTATTCTATCAAAATAGAAAGGAGGATGACTTGTTTTCTTGGGATATGTCTAGATGTCTTAAAGGATAATGTTACATTAATCTCCACTATAGCCGAGAAATCCTTAGGGAAGCTCTGTACAAGGTCCCTTTCCATCTTTTAAATTCCTTCATTCCTAAATGTTGTTATTATTGTTTTTTAATCTAGATGCCCTCTCAAAGCACTCATAAGTGGGTGATTGGATCTTGGCGGCATGAGTGGATCAGTCCCCTGCCAAGTTTATAGCTAATGTGGTACTGAGAGTGAAGCCCGATAGGAGGAGATGGATCATCGGGGGCGTAGCCTGAAGAGGTCTATCTCTCCCTCCTCCCTTGATCCCTCTCTCTGAGCTCTTTCTCCTCTGCTATACTGCTCCGCCATATCACCTTGCCTTGGTGCCGGCTGACTATGAACTTAAACCTCCACACACTGAACCAAAATAAACCTTTCCTTCCTAGAGTTGTAGGTGTCAGATACTGTGTCCTAGGGACAAGAAAGTAGCTAAGACACTAAACCACTGGCAATTTTACATTAGTTGAAGAGTGCATTTGACCAAATGCAAGGCCCTGAATTTTCAGACAGACCTACACAAAATACCACATAAAATTCAGCTAGGCAAAACTGTGGTGGGGATTATTTTCATCCTTTGACCACCTGTAAGATCAATGCAAGTACAAAAGCTGAAATAGGCACCTAGTCACTGTAAGAAAATACCTGAGATAATCAATTCAAAAGAAGGAAAGTTTACTTGGCTCACAGTTTCAGAGGTTGCAGTCCATAGTCACTTGGCCTCATCGCTTTGAACCTGTGGCTAGCAGAACATCAAGACAGGAAATGCATGGTAGATAAGATTGCTCACTTGACCATGGCCAGGAAGCAAAGAGAGGGAGGAAGCCAGGGTTCCAGCATCTTCTTTAAGGACTTGCTCCCAATGATGTAATTTCCTTCCAGTAGACCCCACCTTTTAAAGGTTTCATCACCTTTCAACTGCACCATCACCTGGAGACCAAACCTTCAACGCATGAGCCTGTCTGGAAATTTAACTTTAACACCGTAACACCTGTCTTTGATTTCTTCCCAAATTTCCTTTGCCACGGTGCTCTTTCTTCCCCAGTCTCTTAGGTCATTCCCTGACCACGTTAGCATTCTTACCAACACCTCTCTCCCAAGGATGTTCTCATTTAATTAAGCCTTGGCTCTGAGCTCTCCATTCCTACCCTCTCCATGTTCCCCCAAGATCATTCATGCTGTCTCTATCTCTTCCTCAGGTTTTCAGCTAAATATTAGCAATGCAAATACCTCACAAACTTACTTCTGATATGGTAATAATAGTAGATCCACTATGCTTTCTCTCCATATACATGCTAGTAAGGTAGAGGTTCTTCATAGCTAAAGGCAGTAAATCTCATGTAATGAAATGTTAGCATCAGTGAAGGTATGGATATGCATGGCAGTCTTCACGACAAGAGATGCCAGCACTTGCCCAGTAGTGCAGTGTAACCTCGCTGTTGTTAAGGCTGAAGGTAGGCTGCATTATAAACTCTCTCCATTTACCCTGCATCAGGCAGAATGGCTTAAAACAGTGCATGCAAATGGCCAACAGAATAGGGGATGATATTCAACATCACTAATCACCAGGAAATTACAAATCAAAACTACAATCAGACAGCATCTCTTAAGATGGCCACTATTGTAAAAAGAATAAGTATTGGTGAATATGTCAAGAAATTGGAACTGATGTGCACCATTAGGAAAATGATACAGATGCTATGGAAAACAATGTGGAAGTTTTTCAAGAAATTAAAAATAGACTAATCATATAATCCAGTAATCCCACTTCTGAGAATTTATTTAAAGTAATTAAAGTCAGGGTGTCTTATTTTTTCTTTCATGTTCATTGTAGAGTTATTCACAATAGTCAAGAAATGGAATCAACCTAAATGTCCACCACTGAATAAATGAAGAAAGAAAATTTATTATATCCACATGAGGGAATATTATTCAACCTTAAAAAGGAAATTCTAATATTTGCAACAACATAGATGGACCTGGCAGCATTATGTTAAATAAACTAATTACAGGAGGCACAATTCCACTTCTGTGAGGTATCTAAAGTAGTCAATCCCATAGAAACGGAAAGTAAAATAGTGATTGCCAGGAGTGGGGTAGAATCAAATGGGGAGTGGCTATTTAATAGGTCTAAACTTTAAGTTGTGTAAAAAGTTCTAGAAATCTTCTGTATAACATTGTGTATAGTTAGCAATACTATACTTAAAGTTTATTAAAAGAGTAGATCTCAGGATATGTGTGTATATTGCAATAAATATGGCACAGGTTATGTTTAGCTCTTTTTATTTTTAAAATTTTATTTTACAGAGAATAAAACAAAAGAGGACAGAACAACACAGATCAGAACATAACAATACAAGCAACACAACACTTCACAACAAGACAACAGTAGCTACCATAATATCTCTTTCTTTGAAATAGTTGAGCATTGCTTCATACTCAGTAATATCAAACATAACAAAATAGAATAAAAGCATTCAAGAGAATGAAACTTTTACAAGACATTCTGAACCAAATAACAGAAGATGAACAATGGCTACTATAATATATCATTTTCCATAAAAAATTTGTTTATACTATGTATTTAAATGTTCTACATATTTATAAACCAAAGCATTTAAGCCATTCACTGCATTCCCTGAAAAGGCTTCCACCACCCAGATAATGAAAATGATGGCAGCTGTCACAAAGGCAAGGCCACAGGGAACGTGCCTTGATGACTTTCAAGAGAAGCGATCTGATTAACCATAGTGGTGGCATGTTGTTTCGTATCAATACTGTTAGCATTTGTTTATTTTAAATTTTGGTGCTGAGGACTGGGCCCAGAGCTCCACATATGCTAAACAGGACTCTGCCACTGAGCTACACCCCAGTTCTTCTGTTAGTCTTTTACTATCACGCTTTTGAATGCAGTTATGCTGTGGCGATGGACGCGGATTTGGACGGGCAGGGAGCATTCCAGAAAGGATCTGTGTCCTCTCCTGACTTACAGGCTTACATTTCACTACCACGCTAACACACCCAAATCTGAGTCAGAAGCTTCTTCCAAGTCTGGAAAAACTGATAGTTTATTGAAGATGGATCAAGAATGAAGGCAAATATGAACATTTAATGAGACAGCTGTAAGAATTAACAGCATAAGGCAAGTCCTGATTGACATATGGTCACTCTTTTTCCTTTTAAAAAAATTTTATTTATGTTTATCACACAAGTATGGCATCTTTTCTGTAAGTTTCAAAGAACTACAGGTTTTTAAAAACCGTCAAACTTGCCTTTCATCTCACCATGCCCAAGAAAACAGTGCAAGGACAGCTTTCCAGGCCATCTATTTTGCTCTTTGTTGCTCTTGCTCAGCAGGATACATGCTTGCATAATTTAATTTTCTTATTCAATTTCACTTCCTGAAGATCTTCACATATCTGTAAGTACAAAATTATTTTCACAGTAGCATAATACTTAGCAATTCAATTAACACCTCTTTTTTTTTTGGTACCAGGGATCGAACTCCAGGTAAGTGCACTTATGCCACTGAGCTAAATCCCTGGCCCCAACACCCTCATTATTTTTTAATTTTTTTTCAGTACTGATGCTCAAACTCACAACCTTGTGCTTGCCAGGCAGGCACTTATGCCACTGAGCTAAATCCCCGGCCCTACACCCTCATTATTAAACGACTATGTATTTTGAGTCCTATGCCATTAGTATCAACATATATTTAAGTATATGTGTATGTGGCCATTCTATATCTCTCTAAATATTATATTATAGGTACACTTACATGTACCTATAGTATATATACACATATATTATACATATATGTGTACAGATGTGTGTATATATATATCTTACCTGAATATTTCCTTAGATGAATTTCCTTAATATAGAATAACTATTCCCAGTAATTTGCATATTTTAAAAGATACTGTGCTATAGGCAATGCTCTAAGAAAGCAGATTTATACCTGTTTTGGAATAAATAAGAGTGTCCGAACAGCAGTTTTCAAAAATAATCTGTCTGGTTTGTAAATGTCTGTTTGCTTTTTTGTCTCCATTTACACAGTAGAAGCTCTTCTAGGGTGGGTGAATACCTGACCACTATTGTATCCTCAGCATATAGCACTTACCTAACCCTGAGTATCTCTAATATTTGTAATTTTACATATTTGTGTTAAGAGGTTCTGAGTTGTATATGTTTCAGACTGTATAGAGCCTAGTATTCCCCTGCTAATGTGTGGCAATCACTGTCTACTTGTCAAGTACTGTGCAAGGCATTTTGTGGGTATAAATTAATCTAACCCCTATATATACCCAATGAATTTACAATAATTATCACAACAAAGTTGTAAATGAATTGATTGAGGCTCAGAAAAGAAACTTTCCAAGTTCACTAGGCTAATATATTTTAGATCTGAAATTTGAACACAAGAAGCTAACCTCCAGAATTCATGACTTTATAATAACTAAGTGAAACAGCAATACTTGTATTATTCCTCAGTATCTGCAATTAAGACTTTGAAACAGACCTAGAGTTTCTGGTTTAGGGTTTCTCCCAAGGTTATAGACAAATAGTGGGCAGAACTAAAATTAACAGTGGATATGTTCCCATAGGGACTGGCTGAATGTCTCTATTTATATGATCATGAAGTCACTCAATATGGTCCCTCTATAAGGGCTAGTTGGGCTTCCTCACAACATGGCAGCCTCCTTATATTCAGACAGCTATGTAGTCCACCAACTATGGTGGTGGGAGACTATTTGAATGAGATTTCCAGCACAAAAGGTGGAAGGTTTTTGTGGCCAAGCCTCAGAAATCACACAGTGCCACTTCTGCCATATTCTGATCAAGACAGTCGCAAAGCACCTCCAGTTTCAAAGGAGCCATTGATCTCACCTCTTCTTTGCAGCATCCAAGTCACAGTATAAAATAATGTGGGATGGGAGATCTTGTTGCTGTCCACCTGGAAACACACAATCTGCTTCATAACCAAAAATGTCTTCATAAAACATGCTTTAAAATTAGTTTTTCTATAAATCTGATCTTGTGTGCTGATTCATTCTTGTTTGTCAGCAACCCTCCCTTCTGATTGATAGAATATACTTATAAAATGACACATTGGCAGCATATATTTACAGGATGGTGGTATAATTTATGGCTCTGGAACAAAATGAACTGGCTAGCCTGTATGTAAATTGAGCCTGGGACACTGGCCTCAGTATCCAGGGTTTTCAAATTATCTGCAAAATTTCAATACTCTCAGCTTCTAAATGATTATCCTTATTGCAGAACTGGATTTTTACTACATACAGGAATTAGAGTCAATGTTGCTGACTGCAGCAGTGCAGTGGTTCCTCAGTGCAGCCACTGATGCCCAGTCAAGTGTTTGCCTCTGGCCTCAAGCCAGCAATAAAGGGCTGAGAGCAGAAGGCCAAAGGCCACTTGACCTCCTCCCCATGCAAGTCGCCTGCCGTGGCAGCCTGTCCTTTTTCAGCTGTGATTTTATTTACTAACCAAGGTTGATTTAGGAAGATGTTTGGAAGGCCACGTAGTGCCTGCTGGAGGCTGCAATCCTATTTACTTCTTTGTTGTAGTTAAAAAAAAAGGTAAAGGTCCCCAGAAGGGATATGTTTGGAGTGATTAAGTCACTCCTTGTGGTCTCAGTGATGTTTCTGGCTGTTGGTTTGTTTGTTTTATAAAGCTTGTCATTGATTTCAAAGGAGTGAAGTCAGAGGACCCTGCATTTCTGGGTAAAATAGCAACTCCAGGTGGTAAGCCACCACGGCATCTCTGCTGACCTGTCCCCAGTGACCAAGCGGAGTCAGAAACCACTCCAGCACCTAGTTTAACACCTCTAGTGTCACAGATTGGCTAGAGCATTGACCCATCTATGTGAAACTGTCACTGGAATTTCGAGATGAGCTGGCAACCAACAATAACAGGTGCTGTCACTTCAGAGCACTAACTGTACAGCTAGACAGAAGAGTTTTCAAGCCCCAAGCCAAATTATGTGAAACCCCAGAAAGACCAAGTATGTCCCCTTCCCCCAGACAAAGATTATTAAGTCAGGGATTCACTTCAATGCTGATTGGATTTAATACTTAGAAGGATGGTTTGATTTCATTTTGAACTGTGATTCTCTTGGTCCAGACTCTCCTTAGGTAATTTTCCAGGTGATGGAGTCAGAACTGTTATTTCCCACCATCAGCTTCTATATACTGCTATTACTTTTAAATTGTTAGCTTTTGTAACATGGTCTGCATTTTCCAAGGTGGGAGGGGGGCTGAACTTTCTCTTGAGAATATTCTGTTGATAACTTAAAGCACTGCTTTGCCACAGTAAATAGCTGAGTGCCCTGAGTTCCTCATCTTGCCACACCACCACAGAGGATTCCTTCTCTTGAGGGAAAATACAGTCTTGCTGCCTGTTGTCATTTTATTTCAAGGTACGTGCACGTATGAGTGACTGAGTTCACCTGGATTTCCTCCTCTGCTGCAATCCTGGCAGAGCGCATCCTGGCAGGTAAGACTATGGTTGTGATGTACAAACAAAGCAACTCAAACACTGCGATAGAGGAATGTCTGAGTTCTGGTAGCCTCCAGCAAGGTGTTTCTTTCTGCTCTTGGCAGAAATATTGGATAGTTGATTGCCTAGCCAAGTCTTTCTGAGCTTGTGTATAATTCTTTTTATTTGAATTAAGCCATTAGTCTACTTGTGCCTTTCTGGTCATAAGTCAAGTGGCCCAGACTTGCCGAATTACAGGTAAACCCCATACACAGAATTATTTCTCAATTTACCTTGGAATACTATAATGGATAGTCTACCCAGCACTGTGCAAAAGCACGAGAGGAATAATTGTGTCATTTCTATTCGTTTGTCAGTATAATAAATGCAGGGATATTTATATTTTACCCTTTCTGAATGCATAAATAGTTAATTCCATGCTTCAAAAAGTGACCAATTTGTCAGCTTTTGAGCAGCTGAATTATCTGAGTCTTTATGAATTTGCAGAAGAAAATGCCAAACACAGATGTGCTGCTTTTTTCTCTTCAATGGGATGCTCTGAATAACCCTACATTGATTTTGGTGGTCATTTCTACAGTGAAAAATAATAGTACCTGAAATATTACTTCTTCACTAACTTTACAAGTCGGAGTAACTTTTGAACTGAACCTAAAAGTGGAATTGAGAATCACTAGTTTGTTTCACAGATGTATGAATGATCTCTACTACTTCCTAAATCCAGTGGTGTTAGAGGGTTTCATTTAGGCCTTTGATTATGAGACCTGAAACTCTAAATTTCTCTATCCCTGGAAAGGGTTCATTTGAAAGCCTGAAAACTCATGCAGATAATTGATTATATGACCTTAGTTACCTTTTCCTTGCTGGGACAAAATACCCACAGGTAAAGGAGGAAAGGTTTATTTTAATTCACAGTTTATAGAGGTTTCAGTCCACAGTTAGCTGACTTCAAGGTAGGGTAGCATGGCAGAAGGGCATGCTAGAGGAGGCTTGTTCGCAAGCAGCTAGCCTTGCTTCTTCTTTCCCTTTTTATTCCATCCAGGCTACAAGCCTATTGGTTGGTGCCACCCACACCCAGGATGGGTCTTCCCTCTTCAGCCAATCCACACCCAGAAGTGTACTAAAGCAATTAGCAGACTAATCCGGTGTCATACAATCCTGATCCAGTATCACACACACATAATCCAGCCACCACCCCAAAGCCCCATCTATTAGTACTTTGGGGGAAATCTAGGAATAAGCCATAATATATGCTCTCAATAATATTTCAATTTTTAAATGTGGTTAGAAGGAAACTCACCCCCACCTTCCACAAATAAGACTTCTATACCTCACCTTACTTATACACAAGTACGAGGAAGGCAGGTCAAATAAGTCCTTCTAGCAAGTGATTATTTAGTTATAGTGTTAAGAAATGTTAAGAAAGAGCTTACATCCAACACAAAGGCTGCTTCATTTGTGAATTGAAGGTGAATTGTGGGTTAAGTATTCCTTTACCACTTTTCAGACTGGACAACTAAAAATGAAGGACTAAAATCATTGAATCTGTCTAATGATTTACTATAAGAGCAAGTGTGGAATGTATGTACTAATAAATCTTACTCCAGCTATATTTCCTATCTGAGCTAGCTAGCCAGCTTTTTAAAGCCTGAATTTTAAAAACTTGAAGAAAGAGAGTGTTATCTTTTCCAAATTTACTTATATAACACTCAGCCAAGAAAATGTATATTTATTTCTTAAATTCATGTCATTACTAGAAGTCTACCTCTTTCCCTTTGACAGTAAAACAGAATGCTTATCTTTGTATTTTCATAATGAAAATTCCCCAAGCTCAGGCTACTCTGGCAGATTTACAACCTTTGAGCAGGAGAACTGACAGGTATTTTAATATGAAAGGAGATATGATGTCTTTAATGTACAGTGATGTCACTTCTAACAAGGTAGAAGCTGGCTTCTGCAGTTGCAATCACCATAACAAGTCAGACCTGGCTGCTGCAGAGGAGACCTTTTAACCTAGAGAAAGGTCACTAATAATGCAGGAAAAAAAGGACTCTGCAACTCAGGTGCAAGGGCACAGTGTGAGGTTGTGGAAACCGGCCGATTGAGGATGTGCTTTAGCTGCAGGAAGTTGAAACTAGGACTGTCTAGACCGAGCTGACCTTGAGAGGGGAAAAGGTAAGGCATGGTACTGAAAGGGTAATGATGATCCTCCAGGGAGTTTTAAAATGAAAGCTGGATTGCCTGTTGACCATCTCTCTCTCTCCTTTATTCTACTCTGAATAGATCTCCGAAGTCAAAAGTGATATTGACAGCCACACTGTCATTAGGAGAGTGCTCAATTATTACACTTGGAGAAATGACAGTAAGAAAATGCTAGATACTTGCTGTCTTTTATTTGCAAATGCGGCCGTAGAGGGTTGGCATTTGGGGTAGAAAATATTGGTTCTGGTTTTGAAAAGAGCTTTAAATTCACGGGGGTTGTTAACCAAATGTCCTTGGGCTGAGCCCCTACTTAAAATTGCGATGCACTTCTGACTGAGCAGGAAGGATTTTTATCAGATAATCTGAGAACTGCTACACAGCTAAGTGCCTACTGTCTGAGAAGGCTGCGAGGGTCTTCAAAGGGCATCTCCCAGGGATCCCAGGAGCACCCTCCTCTTCAACAGAGAATGGGACTGATGCAAGCTCTGCAAGCAAATCCTTGATTTGCAAAAGCTGGGTAGGTTCTTACTATTCAAATAAACTTGCATTTGCTTAGCAAAACTTCTAGAAGTGCAAGGGTTAACCGAACAACTTAGAAGGTTTTGCCAGCTCAGGGGATAGCCAAGCACTTAAAATTTGCCAACACGATTAAATGTACTTCTCTTTAATTAAATGTAGGCACATTTAGCCATCTACACACTCGAAATTAAGTATCAAAGATTTGTCGTGTAAGGGAGCCAAACAGCAAAGGCAAGGGTCAGAATTGACCAATATCACAAAGGGCTATAATTTTTTATTATGTTATTATCTAATTAATTTTAATGCAGTGAAACAGTGGTTATGAGCTTGAGCAGGCAGTTATGGATTACTTTGTATCCCTGTCACTACAAGTTTAGGATTTGGAAAAAGTACCTCATTTCTTCAGGCTCAGTTTCATCGTATGTAAAATGGGAATGATCACTTTACTTACCTCGTGTGATTTCTGCAAGAATTAATTGAGCTACTAAATAGACACCATTTCTCTTCTGTGGAAGTACTCAGTTGTGAGCCCCTACTACCATGATTATTAAACACAGGTACAAATCTATTTTAGTGATATGTCTCACATTATAATATCATTTATAATACTTCGGTATAAATGATATTATAAGACAAAAGTTTTGTTTGCTTTTGTCTTTTTGAGAAAGGGTTTCCCTGTGCAGTTCAGGCTGGCCTTGGGCTCACTTTGTAGCCCAGATTGGTCTCGAACTTGCAATGATCCTCCTGCCTCAGCCTCTGGAGTGCTGGGATTACAGGAGTGTGCCACCAACACCCAGCTAAAAGTATTTTTTTCCAAACAAAATCTCACTATATAGTCTAGGCCGGCCTTGAACATGCTGTGTAGCCTAGACTGGTCTCAAATTCACAGTCCTTCTACTTCAGGCTCCTTCCTGAGTGCTGCGATTGCAGGTGTGCACTACCATGCCTGATTTACTTGTAATGCTTTTGAATATATAAAATTATTCATAATAAGTATGCAGATTATAATAGAAGCCATTTTTATTCCACAATTGCTCCGAAGATTATACTTCAATTTCTAAAAACAGCATCGACCCTAGCACCATGTGCTAGGCACTCTTGCCTGATGCATTCAAAATAAAACTGTGTACAAAGCTGTGTTCATTCTTGATGATGACCCCTACCCTCATGCCGGCCCTCTCACCTTCCCTATAATTCCAGCCTAGTGGCTCTCAAACTTTGATATGCATGCGCTAGAAGATTGTGGGATTTTATTGTGTATTCAGAAACTCTGCACACGGGCCCAGGCAGCTGTCATTTTAATAGATACCTCAGTTGGTTCTGATGGGAGTGATACACAGGGAGCCTGATGACACATCACAGCCCCACTGCTGCCTGCCCCAGCCTGTCAAGGAAGACAGGCTGAACTTCTGGAAGAATATATGGCTTTCTTTTTCTTTCTTAGTAAGACCTGAATTGCCTTTGGTTTCCCTGGTATCTTCAGATCTCAAGTGGTCCACATTAGGACTCCGGGGGGGAAAAAATTAAGGCAGGATTTCTTAGGTCATCTGTTTCCCAGGTTCTAAGGGAAGAGTTAAAAGTTTTCTTGATATCTCAATGGACTAGGAAATAGGACAAAGACCTGAGTAAAGTTCTGGCACACTAGCCAAGACTGCACACACAACTAGAGCATCTTAAGTCTTTGTCTCTTTAGCTTTAAGTGTGGTGATGGGCAAGAGGGAGAGATTTCAGACTCACTGGAGATATGGAGGCCAAACCATAGCGCTGGGATATGGATGACAAGGACACAATATACTATAGTGTCTCTCCAGCTTTGGTATGGCCCACTTAGGAAGAGCACAAGACCATATCAGGTTTTGCCTTTTATTCATCACCTGCATACATTTATACATGTAGAGCAAAAATTCCGTGATATTGTAGGACATTGTAAGGCATACTGTAGGCAGCCTTAGTAATAAAATAATGAGTCAAAACTGTTTGAGAATTTTAGTTTATGAGTGATAAAAAATGGTCTCACATTTCAGCTTTTAGTCTGATGTGTGAGGAATGTGGAATTCATCACTCCCATCTACCTACAAGAAGAAAGCCTAAGCCAAGGGAGCCAACCAACAACTCTTCTTAGATCTGTCAGGGAGCTGAGATCGCAGGACCCCCTGGTGCCCTAAAAAAACAGAGAAACAAAGGTGGATTCAGAGACTTGCAGTTCAGTACAGTGAAGCCAGAAGCATAAACTTCCTCAGGAACCAGTACCGGGGAAGAAAAATCCTCACCTTTTGGTTGGTGAATTGCTGTAGACTTAGCCTAGACAGCTGGAGAGTTGAAAATGCAAGTGTGGGGAGCTGGGGCCTATCTCAGGCAACCTTCACACTCCCTGCATCCTAGAACAGCCATAGCGGGTTCTCCCTGTGAAGATTATAAAAAAGATCCCTTTGGGTTGGGGATGCAGCTCATTGGTCGATCTGGGGGAACACAGGCAAGGTGCTAGGTTCAGTGACTGGCACTGCAAAGGAAAGGAAAAAGAATTTAAAGCACTGAATGAAAAAGTAATAACTTTTCAAATAAAGAAAATCATGCTTATGGTGGCGGGGATGGAGGAGATGTTGTAGTGATTTTGCTAGGTCACAGTGTTAACCTCAAGGAAAACTAATTTTTTTTTTTTTTTTTTTGAGACAGGGTCTCACAATGCGGTTTAGGCCAGCCTTGAGCTCACTTTGTAGACCAGGCTGATCTCAAACATGCAACAATCCTCCTGATTCAGCCTCCTGAGCTCTGGGATTACAGGCGTGTGCCATTAAGCCTGGCTAGGAAGACTAATTTTAAGAGTCTGGTCAGAGTGAGTTTAACCAGAATCTAGTTGACCTATGGAAATAGAGACCCTCCAGGTCTAGCTCTTTCTCCTTTGTTTTATCCAAAAGGAGATAAAAATCTGAGAAACACTTGTGGAGGTCATAGTCTGGAAGAGAGGTTCATTCCAGATTACCAAGGACTAATCATAGGGCTGTAGGATTCTCCTTTCCCCATATCTTCCCAACACATCAACATATTTCCTCTCAAATAATAACAGAAACACCTGCTCTCACCAGGATAAATAAAATGTCTTTAGGGTAATTCAAAGCCAACTGGGAAGACAAAATCAAGGTCATCAAAGGAAATTTTAGCTTGTGATACCTACAGCTACAGGAAAAGGTAAAATCTGACTCCCATGGTGATAAACAAACTTTATATGATTTACTTAGGTCTATTTACTTAGTTTCTTTTAGTCAGGACATTATGTTCTACTGTAGAACAGCAACAATACCAAAATAAGGCATACTAAAAATCAAACAAAAAACTGGTTTGAAGAGATAGAGTGAGTACCAGAACCAGTCTTAGGCATGGCAGGTATTTTGGAATTATCAGACCAAGTACTTAAAGCAATTATGATCAATTTATTAAGGGTTCTAGTGGGAAAATGTGAACAACATGATAGAACAGAGGAGTAATGTAAGCAGAAAGATGTAAATTCTAAGAATCAAAAGGAATTGACATTTACAGATATGAAGAATGCCTTTGACAGGTTTTTCCATGGACTGAACATAGCTGAAGAAAGAATCACTAAACTAGAACATATGTGAACAGAAATTCCAAAACCGAAACACAGGAAGAAAAAAAATACACAAAATCATGGACCAGAATACCCAAAAACTGTGGAACAATTACAAAAGGTATAATAAATGTCAAACATTAGTCATGGAATAAAAACATCAAGTCCCCTGACATCATGTATCCTTGAGACCACATGTGAGGGAATATAGTTTTTGACCTGTTCTTGACTTTCACTCATTTTTCCCCCCAATGGATGGAGAAATAACTTATTTGATTGGTGAATTTGGGAGAAAGATTTAAGTATCTTAAACTGTGTCACTTCTTTCTCTGCCCTACAGTTCTCTACCATGCAAAAAGTGACCTGTCTCAGTTGGCAATACTATATTTTTCAACTCCTCTCTTTTCCAAGTGAATAAATTTTATTCTTGTACAAAAATTCAGAAGTCCGTTGCTTTGGCACATTGTTTTAGCATGAGCTCCTAGAAACAGTGTTTTACATGTTGAATTTTATTGTGAAGGGGTACAATCCCAGGACAACTGGAATGAATGTGGGGAAAAAAGGAGAATGAATATAAAATGGTGTCATACCACAACACCAGCCACAGCAATGGAATGAAACAAAAGAAAATAACAACAAAATTCACAGCCAGTTACATATATCATATGATATATGATGTGCTCACATGTACAATGTGCAGCCACCATTTAAGAAAGGTCCTTCGGTGGGTCTAAGGCAGAACAATCAGTTACTAGCTCATCCTCCTGCCAATTCTTTGTATCTTCTCCCATTGGTCAGTCTGCCCCATAAGATGTTTGTTCTTTTATATTTCTGGATTATATGACCTGACTTCTCGGGAGCTGTTAATGTAGTTGGAGCCCACGTCATCAGGATGGGCTGAGTCAGATCTTCAGTGGGTCTCATCAGCTTGATCCGAGCTACCAAAGTACCTGTGGGTTTTGTCATGGTCCTCCTCAAGAAGATAGTATCATACTCTAGGTCACAGACTGAGGAACCTAAGGAAACAAAATGAAGAGCAGCCAGCATTGTTTCACACTAGGTGTCCTCCATTTCAGGCACATTTAGAGGGTGCTTCAGTAACTTTTGCTCCTATACTATCAGGGTGAATTATAACAGCCCACATAAGTACCCTAACACCATCCCCATCACCCTATTTCTTTTTGAGTGCTGCTTTACCCACATGAAAAGGCCAAGGTAGCAAAGAGGTCATTGCAACTTCTAGTTCTGTGTTTCCTCTGAGCCAGGACCTCACTTCCAGAACCAACATCTATAACCCAGAAGAAACTAATTTGCAGATTGTGAGGAGCCAATCCTGTTTTAATTGCCCCTCATTCAACCTGCCGGCAAACGCCGTGGGGCTGGCCAACCGTGGCAATGTTGGACGGGGGACTGACAGCAGATCAATGGTCCCATATACTCAGGGTCTAGTGACCAAGGCTGTCACTCTCCGTGGGAGCCACACAGAGCACAGAGCAAATAACAGAGACTACAGGAAGGCAAATTCTGTGAATCAAGCCCAGATCCTTTCTTTCCCACCCATTGGTGTAGCCCCCTCCTTGTAGGTGTGAGTTAAATGAGTAAAGCAAGTAGGTGACATGAGATTTGAGTCACATATGTAAAAATACTTTTTGTTATCTTCTGCATTAACTTGAGCCTGTATCCAAGTGTACCATTCCGATCAAATACATTTTCTATTCAACAGTATGACTCATGAATCTAGTCATACTGAGCTCATTGTAGAGAAATAGTCTCAAATGGAATATCAGCTGCCTTCAGTATTCAGAGGACCAAAGTGCCCTGTGCCTCTTTCTTAGTGGCAGAGGTACAAGATGCCATTTATTTTAGAGGACTTGTGCTGGTGTGTCTCAGGCAGCTTGACTCCTAAAATCTTCATCAATGTGTGAGACCTTGAAATTCTGTGAAATTACAAATTCTGTAGAATTAATCTCCCACCTTCTGATGTGCATATGACTTAAATTCCCAGAGTTCTTGAAATCTACTGATCATGTCTGATTAGCATAATCATTTCCACACCATGGTCCAGCGTGATGTACAATGTAATGGAAATATAGTTATGGTCCCTGTGAAGTTTGTTAGCACGCAGACAAGAGCTGACACAACAGTGAAGCAAAACCATACTAATGTGCTTATGACTGTGTCAAGGCCTTTGGACTTCAATAACAAAACTACCATGGATTGAGTAGATTAAACAACAGTCTTTTATTTTTCAAAGATTCAGAGGATGTGAAGTTCAGGATAGAGGTACCAGTAGATTCAGTTTCAGGTAGACTTTCTTCTTGTATTGGATATCCTCACATACTGCTATAGCCTCGCATAGTGGACAGAGAGATATCTTTGGTTTCTCATCTTATGAGGGGATAATCCCATTTATTATTTTTTATTATTTATTTATTTTTGTCTTTTTGTGACAGGTCTCACTATGCAGTTTGGGCTGGCCTTGAATCCACTTTGTATCCCAGGCTGGTCTCAAACTTGCAATGATCCTTCTGCCTCAGCCTCTTGAGTGCTGGGATTACAGGTGTATGCCATCATGCTCGGCTCATAATGCCATTTATGAGGGTCCCACCCTCATAATCTCATCATCCCCAAGTGCCCCACCTTCTGATACAGTCACTCTGGGGATTTAGATTTCAACACACAGAGATTCGCCCTGTGGCATCACTGGTGGCATAGGTGGCCCACCACAGGCCCTTAAGTGCATTGTTCCTGCTGATTACACAGAGCCCATGGTGTCTCTACTCAGGGCTGTGTCTGCAGTGTGCAAACTTGAGGGATGAGGTAACATAGCCTCCCAGACCAAGAACAGATTTAGAATAAAATCAGTAATTTCCTCTAGCTTGATGCTTGTCTCTTGTAAATGCAACCCACCAAGCCAGTCGGCATCCTCTTGACCCACCTGTATCACTGCTTTCTTTCTGCTCAGTGGGGCTTGTGGGATATAGGGAGCCAATGCGAATCAATGTGAAGTGGTGGCTTCTGCATTTTTTTTTTTTGGCTGAGCAATAAAATGCTTTGTGTCTGACTCAAGAATCTTCTGATTTTTGCAACATCTAGGAAACTACAACAGGACAACTTGTTAGCTTGACAATAAGGTGAAACTTCAGACCCTACATAGCTCTTGACTGTCACATAAAGGCAAGCTGCTTCCTCTCTTGCCTACTGATAGCTATTGAGAAGAAAATGTTTGCCAAGTCAATAGCTATTTCTCAAGTGTTAGAGGCTCAGTAGCTGTAGCAAAGATACCACCTCTGACACCATAGTGCTGCTTTTTTCTGTCCCTTGGGTACGTTTGCAGTAGTTCACTGTCATCCTCTATGATCCAGGGGACTTTGACAGAAGCCAGAGGGTTGAATCAGAAGAGAATGGTATAGGAACCCTTCTGCCTTGGATGACAGGGTTAATCTTTGTAATTCTTCAAGGCTTGTGCTATGACTCCTGCAATTGGCAAGGGATGGGGCAGTTTCAGGGGCTTACACATGGCCAGTGGTTCTCAGTCAGGGATGATTTGCCTTCCCAAGAGACCTGGAAAAATCTAGAAGTATGTTTAGTTGTAAAAACTAGGAGATGTCACTGGCATCTAGTGAGTGGAGGTCAGGGTAGCTGGTAAACATCCCACCATGCTCAAGGAAACCCCCGTAGCAAGGCTTGTCTAGCTCAGAATGTTCACGTGCTGAGAATGGAACCTTGCAACTAGGTCTTACAGCCACAATGATCCCCACTCCACAAGACAGGGAATCAATCTGAGCATGCTCCCAGAAGCAAAGTTGATCTGTCTTGATCATACATTGGAAACCAGAGAAATAACTGCAAAATGGGTACCCCCAAATCACTGAGCCAATTGGTAGACAAATTTGGCCTCCATAAGCCTCTAAATGCTCACTTTTTTCTTTCTTTCTTTCTTTCTTTCTTTCTTTCTTTCTTTCTTTCTTTCTCTTTCTTTTGTACTAGGAATCAAACTCATCACTTTGTGCTTGCCAGGCAGGTGCTGTGCCACTGAGCTACTATATCTCTGGCCGGTTTTCTTTCTTTCTCTCTCTTTTTCTTTCTTTCTTTCTTTCTTTCTTTCTTTCTTTCTTTCTTTCTCAGTACTGGGGATTGAAGACAATCTTTTATTTTTTCATTCTTGTTTGTTTGTTTAAGACAGTGTCTCAAACTAAAAAGTCACTGAATTGACAAGGCTGGAGTTGAACTTGAGATCTTTCTGCCTCAGCCTCCCAGAGTTCTGGGATTGTAGGTAAGTGCCGCTTGCTTAGCTTAAGCCTCTGTTCTAACCAAAGGACTGTGATGGATTTCAGGTCACCTCACCCATTGTAGTTAATTATCTTTTAAAAGTCTAGGTTGTATTCTTTTTTAGGGTGTAGTAACCCCGGAAATTATTGTAGTTCCAACTGGTGAAGGACTGAAGGAATATTCAATCAATAAGCTCCAGGTGCGTCTTGGTTACTTTTCTCTTGTTGCTGAGACAACATACCTGACATCCAAAATGAAGGAAGGAAAGGTTTATTTAGCTCGCTGTTTGTGGAGGTTTTAGTCCATACTCAACTGGCTCCAACACAGGGTGGCACATGGCACAGGGGCAGTACTTCAAGGCAGCATCCAGCAAAGACAGCCAGAGCAAAAGGGGGAAAGAGCAAACCTCTTTTCCTTCTTCATTTTATACACAGACCATCCCACTGCCAGGACCAGCCAGTGTAGCGCTCACAAAATCTCCTTGCCCTCCTCTTGCACAGGATGAGGAGATTTACAAAGTAAGGATCCTGGCTCTCTGCTGAATGTCTCAGTTAAACTTCTAAACTTCTCAAGTTGACACAATGTATCAACCATAACTTAGATCTAGAAACTCAGTGATGGAGTGTAGTGTTCTCTTATGGAAGTTAATAGTAACCCTCCGCTCAATGGCTCGTGATTTAAGTTACCAGTTCTAACATCACCCTGGTTATTTTCCCATTACTATGCATCTGTGGAAGCAGGCACTCTCATTCACACTGCAGCTTTGCTACTCACAGTGGTAAAGAGAGCTATCTTATCTTTGGATGGTTAAGAGCTTCTACCTGTTCTCTGATAGTCATATTCCCTTTACCACAAATGGACCAAAGGCCCAGTTGTGCAGTAGCATCTCCCACTGGGAAGCCTGGCCTATATAGGATGAACACAACTTAGCTCCATGAAGGTGCTGGTGCCCCACCCCACCCCACCCTATTTCCCATGGTACCTCTGTTGCTTTGTGAAGGAGTCATAGGAAACATAAGCAGGTGTCAGGTTTTACAAAGTGAATCCATTCTGCAGATCTGCCTCCTTCAAACTTCTGACCCCTTTCTCAAAACCATGTAGAAGAACTTCTAATATCTCTGCCTCCCTCACTTTAGGCCATCAGGCTTACTGGGCTTAAAGGAGCTTATTTTTAGCAGCACAGAAGGTGTCCTTGTCGTACTACCAGTCTCAGAATGCCAAATGAGTGTGTTCTATCAGTCCATTCTGACCTATCCAAACTCTGACTCCCTCTGAGGGTCTGAAACTCTCAGTATTACTGCCAACACAATTCCTGATTCAATTCTTCCTTTGGTGATTGTCTACTTCTCCTCCAGTAGGATTTGCACTTCTGCCCCCCAGTGTTTGCCTGGAAGGTGCTGGGGAGAGGGTTGCATTTGCTGTGAGGGGAAGTGAGGGAGGGCCCTGAGGAGAACTGGAGAGAAAACATCCTTTTGGGAGATGATGGAGCCTGATCCCCATGAGGAAGCTGCCTCGCAAGGGAATCTGTCTCTTTCTGCAGCCAAGAGGACCTGAGCTTGTCCTCACAAATATCCTCATCACAGGCCTTAATTTTCCAGTCTTTGCTGTCTGACCCTGACTTGACACAGGACACCCATGTAGACTGCACAGTTGTCTCCATAGCTCTGCCACCATTATTAGCACATCCCAGGTCGATTTTGTGTACAACTGCAAGATATGAAGAACCGTGTTTACACTGCCATTGGAGACTCTCTGGCTTTTAGTGCATGGCTTAAATCGATGCCCAGATGCTCTAGGTCTAGCGTTTTCTTTTAGCAAAGCCTCAAATACCTCAAAAGCAGCCACTTCTGTTCTATACTTTTGTTTCTTTTGTGATCAGATGTGGAAGATCCTTGATTTTCCAAAGTCTGTTCTCCACGTGTAATTCATCCCAGTTAGCCATGCATGGAAGAGTAACTGCAAAGCCACTCCTGAGGTTATTACTTGACTATTTTCAGATAGATGGATGTCAAATCTAAAGTCCTGCTCTCAGGGACACTTCTTGTAGTACTTTCTGAGTAAAACAAGATTGAAAACAAAATTTGTGTGCTCACATTTTATTTATTGGTAGTATAATCCCAGAGAAGACAATATCAAGGAAAGAGGGAAGTGGGGAAGAGAAGGGAGGAAACTGGTGACAGCTTCTCAGGAAAGAAAACACAGCAAGTTGCTTGCTCATATGAGAAAGCGTCTAAACAGACTGTTACAAAATACCTTGTAAAAAGTCTATTGAAGAGTCTTTGCTATGTAACGATTTGCCCAAGTATGGAGTAGTTCAAATAACAAATTTTTTTGCCCTTGACCTTGTGAGTCAGGAATTAAGAAGAGTTTAGCCAAATGATTCTCTGGCTCGTGTAGCATTGGTGTGGTGGCTGGGCTAGAAGATCCAATCCCAGGATGGCTTCTCTACTCACATGGGGAACCAGGTGTAAGGTGGCTGGTGGTGGGTGTTGGCTCTTGGCTGGGAGCTCGGTAAGGGCTGTTTGTTACTTGCAGGTGGACTCTCCACATGCCTGGTGCTTCTCCATACTTCAGTCACCAGAGAAAGTATCTCAGGAAAAAGCATCTCAAGTGAACCAGACAGAGTTGCAAAGCCAGTGACCCATCCTTGGAAGTCCTGTACTATTCCTTCTACTATGTCTTGTTAGTCATGTAAGTCTGTAAAGACCAGTGTAGATCCCATGAGGTGGCAGAACAACACTGCTTCTTAATGGAAGGAATGGTAGAGCATTTGCAACCATCTTTAATCTACAGATGTCCACAGCAGAAGAGGGACAGCAAATATCAACGTGATGCATTAATGAGCTGGTCAGAGCTTCACAAGAAAGCAGCCAGAGTTTTGAACATATCAGCCCCCAAATAGCATGTATGGAAAAATCACCTTGAATTATTTCACTGAGGCAAAATGAAAGAAGGATTTATCTGCTACCTTGTCTTGTCTTTCATTGGTCAATGTTTAGCACGTGAGATGGCATCTCCCCTACACTTCTGGCTTGTGTCACTCAAACTCCCTTCTTCCCAGGAAGCAGTTGGAGAAGCCATATCCCATGATCCCCCACATGACCCTTCCTCTGAGTACAGAAACAAGCAGCAGGAAACCAAGGGTTTAGGCCCAGGTGGCCAAGCTGCTGTGGTTGAGAATGGTAAGCGTATTTAGTCATGCCAGAGGCAACCCTTACCCTGGGAGTTTAGATACCTATTGGTGATTGAAAGTGGTGCTGGTTAACTTAGGTGACAGTGGCATTAAGGAATATCTGTGCTCTCCACTGACTGGTGAATCTGGGAGATGCATAAACCAAGTCTGATACACACATCTAAGTTTTGTCATTCAGTCTACTTTCATGAGTGACAGCAGATACTTCATATTCACCTAAGATCTCTCTTGGTTTATCTCTCTGTCTCAGGACAGGGTGGTGCTGGTGGTTGAATAATTTCTGTCACCCCTTCTCTTCTCCTGCCCAAGTTTATCCCTGCTGTCTGTTCTTGGAGAGGCTAACTTTATGGACTGTATCTAATGACGGCCTTGTTTTCTAGCTTCTGTTGAGTAGAACAATAAAATGCACCAAAAGTATAAAAGTAAGACTTCCCAGGCTGGCCATGGCTTGTTAACAAAGACCACAGCTCTTACCAAGCAATTGTTTCCTACAGCAGCTCTCCGTGATTCCAGAAAGTGCATGCTCCCCTTGCCAGATACGTTCCTGGAAGGGAGACCACTCAGTTCTCTCCCAGCCCTGGTTCTGCACCATCTCTTATAGGTTTCCTCTAACTCTGCCTTCATAAAGAGTTCTTTTTAAAACTCTCATTGATGACCAAGTTTGAATGTGCCTTCTATTTCCTATTAGGGCTCTAATAAATACAGGTAGTGGCAGAACTATGACTGTCCTCTTTAGATCTCCAAAAGTAAGGCCTAATAATTGTTAGTCGTATGAAAAAAACAAAATTTATATTATTGACTCATTGTTCTCCTATAAGTGAAAAACAGAAAACTTCATTTTTAAGTCAGTTTGAGGCTCATCTGAATAACCTCCAGGGCTCAACTAGACAGTTCCAGGGCTACAGCAAAATGCCAGTGCAGGGGTATTCTTGCGGGACACAGACGGAGCTCTCATGTCTTACCATCTGCCAGAGAAAACTTGAAAGTAAAGAGGTGATGAAAAGAGCTAATTAACTCTTTTTTGGGGAAATTAAACAAATCCCAACATTGATTTTATTAAGGCTAAAGGAACATTACTAAGTGGCAAGCTTCCATGAGCACTTTTATCGGAATATAATTCAACCAACTATAATTCTAGAGGCGGACAGGCCAGTGTGCCAGCTATTAGCCATGTGTGGCTAGTTACATTTGAATTAATTAGAAGTGGATAGAATTACACGTTCAGCTCCTCAATCACACCAGTCACACCGAAAATGCTCAGTGGCTGTAACGTAGCCAGTGGTCACAGCGTTGGACAGATACTCAGAAAAATTCCTTCATTATGGAATATCCAACTGCTCCAAGAAAGAAAGTTCTCTCTGCATTTCTTTATGTTGTGCTTTTTAAACTATCATATTTATTGGTAACACCAAGGTGTCTGATGCCAGACTACTATGTGAAATATGATTGCATTATATCAGGAGCAAAAGAGTTTTTTCTATACTGTGATCATTTAGAGGGGAAAAGACATTATAATTTATTTCATGAATTCTTTTTTGGCTGAGATTTCTTTTTGTAAAAAGTCTGTTTCATGGACTTTTGAAATGATAATTTTAAGCTTTGTTAAGTTTATTAAATAAAACAGAGAAATAGAAAATTATTCAATGTTATTTAAATACATTATCTTCTCAAATATTAGAATCAGCATTATGGGAACTTAAATTGATTTTAAAATTAACACTTGGGTGGAGATAAAGTCCTAAGAGCATGTATAATGTATTAAAATTACTTTAGTATATTTAAAAGAAAAGTGCTTTTGAAATAAAAGTAAGAAAATGATTAAGATATTCCATCTATCTCCTCCAAGGAGATAAAGAGTAAGTAACATCAGGGAGGCTGAGGCAGTAGGATCACAAGCCCAAGTCCAGCCTGGACAACTTAAAAGAGCCTGTCTCAAAAAAACACCGAGGTGTAGCTTGGTACAAAGACCCTCAGTTTGCTCCCTAGTAAACCAGTACCACCACAATAAAAAAATTTAGTGGTTTACACTTGAAATTTTGTTTATAGACAATGAGAAATTTAATCATCAGGCATCCTAGCCATAATATCACTGGGAAATAAAGGGGGAAAGTCTATGCCAAGTTGACAAAACCTCCAGGATATTAGAATGGGTTGGTTTATAAATAAATCAAAATAAATAGTAAGCTTAGATTAAAGCAAAGTTTTTGAACTACTTTTGCACGTGTCTCAGTATGTATCTTTTACACATTAAATTACTTTCCAACTTTTCACTTTTGAACCAGAGGAGCTGGGATTTTCCTAGAAGGGCTGTCATCGAGGTCGGATTGTACTACCTCCCCCTGGAAAACAGGTTAAATTCCAGACCACAGTGTGCTATTGACTGTCTAAAATTGACATGCTGTTTTTCTGGAAGAAAAACAAAACTGAGGGACATAGTAAAGAGGAAAATTGAGGTCATCTTTGACAAGCAGACTAAGATTGGCTACTAAGATTTTTTTTTCAACAATTTTTTAAAATCGCACTTTTATTACAGAAATAATTCATATTCACCACAGGCATGTTAGCAAACACAATGAACCAGCTAGGATAATATGAAAATGACAAAATCACTCTCCCTTGAGATAAACTCTACTAATTACTCAGGAGGGTCTGCTGGGTTTTTGTTTCCTTGCATAAGCGTCCCGCCACTTGAAGAGACATGAGTGAAAGACTTAAGTTAAAGTAGTATTTTAAATATTGTATTTAAAACATGTTCAAAATATTAAAACATCTTGTAACATTAAGCAGTATTTAAAATGTAACTTTTTATAGCACGTGCCTGGCAAGCGAAAGGTCCTGGGTTTGATTCCCAGTACAAACACACACACACACACACACACACACACACACGAGTAATTTTTTTTAAAAAAAGAACAGCCAGAATTGTTCCCAGTTTCCTGACATGTAGGGAAATTCCCTATCACTATAGTGTGAAGTATCCCATTTCCCTAACTCAGTAAAAAGCCTGATTCAGACTGTTTGGGTCAGCGAGTCCCCAAATAGCCAGTTCTCAATCTCCGCAGTCAAAAATAAATAACTAAAAAACAATTAAATATCAATTAATGTCCTGTACTTTGTATGCTCCACAACCTTCATTAAAAAAAAATTCTTTCAGTGCCTTTTCAAATCCAAGAGAGAAACATTCATATCTCTCCAAGAAAGCACAGGACATATTCTTTAAATTTTCAGAAAACCAAGAAAACTTTAGCCCCTCATCTTATTTGACCGTGGAACACAATGCCAGGTGAGAGCTGTGATTTGTCTACAGACGACATAGTGGTGCTGAGCACGGGAGTGGCACCATCATTTAGTGTTGTAGGACCATCCTCCTGGAGGCAAGCAGGTCCCTGGAAGAAATGCAGCGGAAGGAGGATTATTGTTCCACATCAAGGAGAAATGGTGGGGCAGGGCTAAGGCAGGGGCAGCTGCATGGAGAAGAGGGAGCAGATCAGACTCATTCTGAAAAGGCCAGTTCATCAGATCTAGGTAAAGTGTAGTAATGAGAGGGAAGGAAAGAGTCTGCATGACCTGCAGGTCCTTTCCTTAGACAGCAGAAGTACAAGAAAGTGATAGGAACCATAAGAGAAAAAGGAGATCAGAGGAGAATCAGCTGTGGTTAAGGCAAGATGATACCAGCTTTGATCAGGCTAGATGTGAATGGCCGTGGGGTGTTTTGATGTAACTGACACTAAGTAGCTGGAAGCACCATTCTAAGGCTTAAAATAGGGGCCTAGATTCATAATACAGATTTAGTATACTGCATGCCACCAAAAAACTGTTCTCTATACTTTGGGTCTTCACAATGCCTCTGGTTTGGTAAATGTTTCCACCAAGTCTCCAAGAATGAGTGATGCATAGCTGGCACTTCCCAAACTCATTTGACAATGGTACCTAGTGCTCTTTGGAACTTCACTTTGGAAACACTGGTAGGTTAGTGTCACTGAAGGTTGACTGTGAATGGGATCTCCAAAGAAATAATACTCCAAATAATAAATGGAGTATTATTATGTTCTAATACTCCAAAGAAATAAAAAATTTTGGAGAATCTAGGTATGTCGTGTCCAAAAGCATTAGGGAATGCATACAGAGCCTTTAATTCTTCTGCATTTTAATTATCTATATGATAAAAATTTTTGCTGTTGTTTTACTTCCCCAGAACCAAATAAAATCAAATCTTAAGCTTCACAAGTCACCCAGATGTACTAGGTAGGTGTTTTCATGAGTTGGCCTTCATTTGTGTATTTATAAAACTTATTTTAACTCTAAAAATTCTACCTCTAAACTCAGAGATATGTTGGAAAATACCGACATGTTTCAAAGGCTCATGCAATGGAAAAAGAGTATGGAAAGAAACATGAGGAGACTCAAACAGCCAGTGCAGAGGTCCTGCTTAGCAGCTACAAAGGTGAACTTTGGGTCAATTTGGCTAGGTTATTCTGGCCCAAACAACCAGTATAGGTGTGGCTATCAAGCTATTTTGTAGATATGGGTAGTGCTTAGGATTAATTGACTTTTGGTTAAGGATTACCCTTGATAACACGGGTGGGCCTCATTCAATCAGTTGAGGGCCATCAGAGGCAAGACTGCGGTTTCCTGAAGAAGAGAGCGACAGAGACAGACAGAAAGGGAGAGAAAGAGAGAGAGAGAGAGAGAGAGAGAGAGAGAGTCTTTCAGTGATAACAAGCAGCCGTCTGCAGCATACATGCCATAGGCTTGCCACCATTGCAGACTGTCACATTGAAGGCTGACTTTCAGGCCTGCTGGATTATCCTTCAGATTTCAGACTCGCCAGCCCCTACAATCCTACAAACCCTTAAAATGAAGAAATCCATCTCTTTTTCCAGCCTCTTTCTCTACTCTCACCCTGATTGATACAGAAGCTAGTGAGAACATTTCAAGCAGAAGGTCCTGCCTAGCTCTGTCCGTGCTGGGGAGGGTCAAGTTAGACAGAGTGATAGAAATACCAACACTGGAGTGGACTATTAAAGTCTCCATAAAGTACTGACATTTTTTTTTTTTTGAGGTACAGTCAGTGAAACCCAGAGCTTCATACTGACTGGACAGGTGCTCTACCACTGAGCTACATCCGTAGCCCACTAACATTCCGCCGAGTATTCCAGTTTTAGAGAGGCATGACAAGCCACCATCATCACCTCCCCACAGTGGTCATTGTTATCTCTTGTTTATAGAGCTGCAAGTTGAAATGTTGAGTCCTTCTTCAGGTATGAGTTTTTAGCCAATTTTATTATTCCTTGTAGACCTGACAACTCCTTGTCCTGAAGTCAGGGACATCAAAAAAGTTAACCTGAACTACCTTTGACTCTGTCTTCCGTTTTCATCACCTAGAATTAGATACAAAGCATAGCCATGTCCTGCCTGTTACTTAAATCTGTCCTATTTTGTTTTTCCTTTCCTGTTCTTATCGATATCACTATCGCCGAGACCTTTCCGCTGTCATTTCAGGAGCTTTGAAGCTAACTAGGCCTTGGGGTTGGGAGCAGAACATAAGCAGTGGGTGACTGAAGAGCCACCTGGAGAACTGTCCCAGGTTATGTGCAGGGACAATCATCAGGTACAAGGTTACTGTCCCTCTCCCCCAAGTTCCACTTCAGCATCAGATTGTGCCCAAGTCCTCAGGATGGACAGGAAGATGGGAAAGACCTTTTCCACAATCCTTCTGGAACTCCAGAAATCCAAAGAAGAGCTCAGCTTTGGAAAAATCCAGGCAAATAATGTAATAGCGACAGTGAAGGATTCTGTCTTCTTTATTACAGAATATGAAAACTTGGGTTGTGAGAATTCCAGGCAGTGGTATGCTGGTAAATGATCAATAACCATCTCTCTGAAAAACAATGAATCTCTAAGGTGTAGCCCTGGCTGATTTTCTGGGTGTAAACACTCCCTCCACTGTCAATTTCAAGCCAGCGGTGTGATGTCAGTCAACATAGAATTGGAAAGGGAAGGACGAGAGTGCACCCTTATGTGAGATTTCCCCATCTAGACATAAGAAATATAAGTAACCCATAAAACATAGAGCATAGTGAAATAATTAGAATGTGGTGACTTTTATTTTTAATATAATTTAATGGGCAGTTTATATACTTCGGTTTTTAACCATGCTTGTATTCAAGAAACACTGGCAAAATTACCGAGTAGATAACAGGAGGCTGTCTTCAGCCCTTCCAAGCAAACTCGGCTACACCACTAACCCAGAGTTCCAGGGAGGCACACTTGGGACATCAGCAGCACCACAGCCATGGCTCTGGTGACCCTCTGTGCATATGGTTTACTTTAGCTAATGCTCACTGGGGGAACTGAGAAGACACCTCAGCAAGATCAGGTACAACATGCCAGCAGGTGGCATTTATTCCCGTGAACAAGGGCTTCTTTTTCTCTGGGGAGTTAATAGCAGAATGGGACATGGGAAGTCATCTTATATTTTCTCATCCACTCCTCTTTTTTAAAAAATCAATTTTCCCTTTATTGTAATATTGTAGCTGACCCAAAATGCTTACTGAACTTTGTTCAAGTCTCCCAAACTCCTTTGGCTGTAGTTGCTTCATTTTTATAACTTGCTATCTTATTTTTCCAAAGTAGTTTTTAGCTTTGTATTTGTTCCCTAGTTAAGAAAGCAATCATGGGAAATGGAAAGATACTGTTAAATACAAAAGACACAAAAAAAACCTTCCCATGGAAGGAGAAAGCACTCTGAACATTACCACTTCCATTTGCCTGCACCCAGGTAGCTCCAGGGTAGCCACCTGCCCTTGCCTCGTCACTCACAACCTTCATCCCCTCTGAGGACCATTCTTGAAAGAAGAAGTTGCATTTGCTTCTTTTTTTTTCAGCCAGGGCAAAACTTCATAACTTACGCTCATTTATAAATTACTCACATTAATGGGCGGTTATCTTTTCTATTGAATTCCTACATTCTGCCTATTTCTGCTGCTCCCTTAGCCTTTTATCTCATTTAAGGCCTGTATCCACGTGTGTGGGGGGAGATTGTTGGGAAAGGGCAACTCTATGGTATGTATTTCACAGTAGTGTTTCTTTTCTACAGCTACCAGAACCATGTAGTACAGCTCCTCACAGCAGCACATAAAGGGAGCTCTGCTCTTTGCCTGTGATCATTCCTATTTCACTGCCAAAGGCAGCTTATGGTCCTGAGTAGGAAGAGTGTCCCACACTTCTCATGGAGCCATTCTGTGCTTCATAATATCTGCATTTATATCTTCTGCTTATACAGGAGAAATTTTCATCTTAATAGAAGAGTCCCAGGCCCACAAAATCCTATAATGGCTTACTAATTTTTTTTTTCCTAAAAAAGAAAAAGAAGACAGTGAAAACAATGCACAGTGATGAAAGATTTCCAAGGCAACAGTTCCCTGGAAGAAACATGAGGTCCTGCTTTGTAGCACAGTCCATGAGGAGGCTTTTTCATGGATATGCTGTGTCACTTGCTTCAGTCTGATCCAGGGCTGGACTGGCACATTGCCTTGTTGAAATTGGCATTGTACCTTGTTTAAGTGGGCACACTGCCATCCTAATTGATGGGTATGATTGTAGACATGCTAGAGGATCAGCATGCACATCAGATCTGGGTGGAAGATGGGTTTCGGCCCAGAAATATCAAAATGGTCTATTGTGCTAACTTTGTGTGCCAGAGCAAAAGAGAGGACAATATCAATGTCACTGCTATAGCTCAGAGTTGGATTTATTTTTAAGTGCCCCAAATATCTGGAAAAAATAAGGTAAAGCCTGAGAAAGAGCAGGAAGAGGCCAGGTTCTTGACTTTCAAAGAAATAGATGGTACCTGCCAACTAACGCACAAGAAGATTGTTCATCCAAGCATTACCTTGATGTGAGTGTCTACCTCCCTGTGCACACAAGCAGATACAGAAATCAAAGCTACCACATGGTGGGCCCCCCACAAAGTCACAGTGGGGACCAGCGCATATGGATAGATATATTGCTGTCTGCTTCAGAAAGATCTCTTTCTGCTTGCTTCATGTCTCAGCGCACCGCAGGATCAGCCAGCTCAGAGCCAAAGGCACCCAACACCCATCACCCAAGAGCATAAACATCATCCTGTATCCTTTTGTCAGCTACATTTTTTGGATTGGAAGAGTCCCTACATTGGAAAAACAACTCAGCAACAACCCAAATTTTAGTGCAGAAGAGAGAAATTTGACAAGATATGAATGAGGAAATATTCTGAACAGACATTAGTGCCAACTAACCCAGGTTTTCCTCTGTGGCTGGCAGTGATCATCTCAAACAACCTGGTGATAAATGGCTCAGGAGAAAATTTTGTTAAAAGATTCCAACACTCAATAGCAGACATATTGGGCTATCATAATACAGGACAAGGAAAATGGCAACCACATCAAAAATTGGTGAAGATGAAATTTGCACATCAATAGAGCCATATGTCTTAGCATAACACACAAGACTAAAATATAAAGAAGGGCTGGTTGAAGTTCAGGAAAGTATCTGTTTTAAGTCTTTAAAAATTCACTGTAAGCTGGGTGTGGTGGTGCACTCTTGTAATCTCAGCCCTCAGAAGGCTGAGGCATGAGGATCACCGTGAGTTCAAGGCCAATTTCGACTACATAGTGAGTTCAAGATCAGCATGAACTGCATAGTGAGACTCTGTCTTGAAAAACCAAATTAAACAAGAATTCACTCCATGAATTGTCCTGTTATTATTTAAACTGATTGACAACATACTGCAATACTGACTCATCCATTTAGCCTCCTTCTACATTTGAACTGGTTCTCTTTAATCATAGAACTACAAGAAGGTATTGTTTTCACCTCAATTTTACATAATTTCTTCCTTTATAATTACAAAACTGTTTCGTATTTTTCTAATACTTGAGTCATAAAGTCTAGGTAAGATATTACATAGTGGTCAAAGTCAAAGTAATCATGTTTGTTGCTTTTAGGTTTTTCCCTATTTTTAAAAATTTGTTTGATTTGTTTCATTGGTATAGAGTTTTTTAAAAGTGAGTCCAAAAGAAACAGAATCTGGGAGGGGTAGTAGGAACTAACCCAGAAAAATTAGTTTCAGCTAAATCAAAATTATTGGAAATAAAATTATTTTTCTTGTACCTAAGACCTCCATTATTTAGTTCAAGCCAATGGAAAGTACTGATTCAAGCATAAAAGTCAAAATAAAACCCTTTATATTACACTTGAGACAGTATGAGAGAAGAGAAAGAAGTTAATTGGATTGCATTCACTGAAAAGCAAGCAAAATCATTTGAGTTTAATGGCTCTACTTCTTCTTCTGGATATATTCTAAACTTCTTGCATAGAAACATGTGTCTCTCGTTCCAGGTAGTGTTCATTAGCATGACTTCTACACATAAATATTTTCTTATCTTGTATGTAAACCTCATACATTTTGATCAACCTGATCAACTTTCTAAACTGTCACTCTGTACCACTTCACACAAATATCCCTTTTCACAAGGAGCTTTGAAAAGTTCCACGTTGGTGGAAGTGGAAGTAACATGTAAATTCTTCAAGCATTTTCTCTTTAGGGCTAATGAAAGGCCAGAGGCTAGAAATAGGTCATTTCCTTCATGTAATCTGTTAATTTGTCCTGGATAGTATCCTTTTAAAATTTGAGTTCTACAATTACTTCTAACATTCGCACTACCCAGCCTTTCCTTTTACCATGTCTGCTTCAGAAACAGTGGTGGTACCTGATTGATGACTCTTTGTATTCTGAGTGATTTCCTCAACATTCTGACCTCTCATACACTCAGCAACCAGTTTTGCATGGAAAGGCACCATCTCCGTGATGCTCATGGCTCCCAGCACTTGTCCCTGTGTTTTCCATGCATGCCTCATTGACACAGTGCTTTCCATTACTTGTGAGTTTTCTTCCTGCATTTTCCGAACTTGACACCGTGCATTTGCAGATCAGGCCACCACCTGTTGGCATTTGTGTTCCACATAGTATCTGAAATACTTTGAGTGAGGCTTTGGTGTTTGAGGACCCCCCCCCAACCCCAACCCAAAGTTATTTCCTCCCTGTATCAATCTCCTATGGATGTTTGGATAAAGTACTGCAAATGAAGGAGCTTAGAAGGGCAAAAATCTGTTGTACCCAGTTTGTAGGCTAGAAGTCCAAAATCAGGGTGTCAGTGGCACCACTTTTCCACTGTAACCCATAGGGGAGGATCCTTCCTTGTTGGTTCCAGTTCTGGGAGCTCCAGACATACCTTGGCTTTTACTGGCATAGCTGCGGTCTTCACATGGTGCTCTCCTGATTTATCTTCACATAACCTTCTCCCTGTGGTGTCTGTGTCTGGGTCTAAACGTTTCCCTTTTTATACTAGTCATATTTGATCATCTTAATCACCAGTATCTGTAAAGACCCTCTTACCAAATAAGGTCACATGTTTGGAGCCCTGCATTCCTGCAATCAACATTGCTAGTGAAAGGAAAAAGGAAGGAGGCCAGAAAAGGACAGTCATAGGGAGAAGAGGAACAGTCAAATGAGAACATCTGGAGGTGGGAGAACGTGGTACATCCTGAAAACTGTCCACTAAGTGCTACAGATTGAAGGCAACCTGGACAGTGCACAGGTGTGGTCAGAAGTCAAAGAAGCCATCAGATGGGGTAGAGACTTGAAGGACATTGGAGGCTCTGAGGATGTGACTTTAGGTGCAGTGGGAAATTATTCCACTTAGGAAGACACGATCTGATTTAGGTTTTTCAAAAGCCTACTCCATCTTGCATGGAAAACAAATTAGAGAACAGGGCAGCAGTGAAATGAGAGCAGCTGATTAGAATGGACTCATTGTCCAGGTGAAAGCTGCAGGGGCTTAGGTTAGGCTGGGGGCAGCATTAAAAAGGAGCCAGGAGAAACTGATTCAGAGACTTCTGAAAAAGAGAACATATAGGATCGACTACTGGAATGGATGTCAGATGACTGTGAGGAAAGGGAACATTTCATATGACTGAGTATCACCCAGTTTTCCCCACCCAGAGTCTGTCAGGATTGGCCTGTGTGCAGTACCCATCCTCTGGGATACAATTCAGGCACTGGCTACTCACTTATCTGGTCCCACCTTGAATTCCCTGGTCATGAGCCAGAAATCCAGAAAGCCCTGGAAAGGCTGGGTCTTAGCTGCTGCCACCTGCTAATGTGAAGTAGGGGCCCCTGCGTGGACCTTGATCTTCTTTGTTGGCTTTAAGGTCAGAACTCATTTTGGTATTTTGGCTTAATTTCCCTCAGCCCTCACTACAGAGACAGAGGACAGAGTCATGTGAGTTTCAGCAGGGGGCAGATATCAGATGTCAGTCCTCTTTTTAGGCAGTCAAGGAGAGCTTATGCCATAGACTTAGGTAGGGCAGAGAAGAAGCTCACAAGCACCCCACGGGCTCTTTACCTCTTAGGATCATGTTTCCCCTGTGCATATAGGAAGACCAACTAAGGAAGATGATGGTATTTTAGAGTAGGGTATCTCTGGCCAATTTAGAAACAGGTATAGAGGAAGAGGATGGGGTTTTGTCCTCATGTCACTCAGCACTGATATGAGATCAGTGATTGTTTCTTGAAAGAATAATCTTGATAAATGATAGCCATCCAGGGTGAACACACATGTCTTCAGTTGAAGTAGTTTCCACTTCCTGACTTGGTTAAAGATAAATAGTCTTTTTCACTGAAGTAGACTCCTTATTCCAGTGAAATAATGGTTATGAAGAGATCTATGGCCATGAAATATGGCATTATTTGAGCAACTACTACAAACAGGAACTTCACACATATGGCATGTGATCCTGGCTTCATCCTGTAAGATAGACTGCTTGTCTCCTGGTATTCTCTCTTTGTATTAATCAGTTTTTCTTCAGTGTGGCAAAATGAAGGAAATAAAAAGGAAAGATTGATCTTGGCTCATCATTTTAGGGTTTCAGTCCATGGTTGGCTGGCTCCATTGTTTCTATGCCTGTGGTGAAGCAGTGCATCATGGCAGAGGGCTGTGATGGGCCATCATGGATCATCTTATGGTAGACAAAAGACAGAGAGGGGGATTAGGGAGCCAAATATATCCTTTGAAGGCACACTGGTACCATTGGGTGAGGAACAGTTTGAACACATGAGCTTTTGGAGGATAAGAGCCAAACTATTGCACTGTCCTTGCTCTTAGGAAATGCTTCTTCTCCCTGGTTTCAATGATGTGGTTTAAATAAGATTCACAGAAAAATCCTTTCCTAAGATGTGGGACTTGGGAGAGAGAGAGCACAAGGCAGGTGCTTTCTGGAGGTAGAAAATTCAAGGTAAGAGACAAACTGCAGAGGAAACTGGCCTGACAAACTGCAGAGGAAACTGGCCTATCAGAGAATCAGTGAAAGGCAGAAGAAGCCCTACTTCTTCTTATAATTTGGTTTCTATTACTTCCAATGAAATTTCACATAAGTTTTCTTTGGTAAATAACTTCACTTTATATTGCAATCCAGAGTTTCAGTGCAAGTCTACCATCTCATTTTACAAATACAGAAACTGAGTCTTGAAGAAGTAGTAGTTTGGGTGATGTGGCCAGTGAGTGGAGGAGCCAAAATCTACATCTAAGTCACAGAAACTAAAATAAATAAATAAATCCCATTGCACAGCCTCTGCAATAGAAGTAAAATCCAGTTATGTGCTATTTCCATAAAACATATTAAAGCAAACTGCAATTGGTTGAGCATAAAAATTAGACAAGATATATCAGCGAAATGTAAGCAAATAACATAAGAAATTGTTACACGTTTTAATGCAAAAACCATTAGATAGTACAATGAGATATTTTATATTGATCTTAAAATACTATAACCAAAAATTAATTTATTCCAAACAAGTGATTAAAAAGTATAAAAATTGTCAAAACCACAGTGTTAGTAAGAAATTCATAGCTCTTAAAATACTATAGCCAAAAATTAATTTATTCCAAACAACAGTGATCAAAAAGTATAAAAATTGTCAAAACCACAGTGTTAGTAAGAAATTCATAGCTCTCAAAACTTGGCAGGCCAAATTGTCAGAAATGAATAATATTATAAAGAATTTAAATCACAAACAATTAACAAGTTAGCCAAAATACAGAAATTAAACATTCTCTCCAAATCTCCATGGAACATTTAAAATTTTTATTGTGTATTAGGCTATGAAGAAAATCTCAGTAAACTTCAAATATTGCATACAGTCACATTCTCTGATCATTATGCAAGAAAATTAAATGTTAAGAATAAAATATATCTTGAATAAGTAACTATATGGAAGAAAAGTCCATTTTAATAAATTTTTTAAAATTCTAGTCAGAATGAACTATACATCTATACAGGTTATAAAATGTTTATAAAACAAGCTAATATTATATATTTAAAAGGATACTCATCTACATGATATTAAATACATAAATAAGTTTCCTGGAAAAGTGCACAAGAAACTGTTGTCATTAGCTATGTCAAGGTAAGTGTCAGAGGCAGGAATAGGAATATTATAGGGAATTTAAATAACACAACTAACCCCACAATAAACAAAATTTCCAAATCCTTATTGAATATTTTTAAAGGTATATAACAAACCATGAAGAAGTTTTTAACAAAGTCCACATATTTTATACTGCTTGAATTTTCCACCCATTTAAAGAAATGTAAGATAAGGGGCATGTTATAATTTTTAAAGTAACCACTAGAGCAAAAATATAAATCCTCCAAATTAGTTTAAAAGCCACACACAAAGAAACAATGGTAGTTCAAATATGAGAAATATTTTTAAAGTCATATTAGAAAGCATATATTTGTTTTTAAGTGATGGCTAGGCTAAATGAGTTAAACCCAACTACTAATGAAAAAGTTTGTAAAGTTTATGTTGTGTATATAAAGAATGATTTAAAATCAACATTTAACAAAAATTTAACAATAAACAAAGAACAAAAGTATATCATGAAAATAAAAGCAAAATTGCAAGGATCATCTTACTATCAGAAGGACAGAAAAGATTAAATAAGAAATTTTCTAATGCTAAAGAATGTGATTCATCATGAAGATATGTACACATGAATAAGTGCATAGAAAACTATATTTTCTGTAATTGATTCCAGAAAAGATGGTTACAAAGATCAATTTTTTATTTTAAAAATACAGTTGTCAAAAATCTAACTCCAGTCCCTCTCTAAAATGTTTCTAGATAGTTTCACATAGTAATTTTAATACATTTCTACAGGAAGACAATTCCAATGCTGTTGAGATTGTCTACAAGAGAAGAAAAGCATCTATGTTCTTTAGATGAGCATAAAACAGCAAAAGGTATCAAAGATTGGATGATATTTTTTCTCCAAAATAAGGACTAGACTCCATGATTTTAACTGGACTGCCAATGCTAAGGTTTACCAACTTATTAACACATCATATTCAAAGCACTACCAACCAGTGTCCCATATTTGTAAATCCCTCTCAAGGGTCCTTGTCAATTACAAAACATTTCCTTCCAAAGCATCATATGTAACTTGAAGACTATCTTTTGTGTGTGGAAACAAGACATTAACTTGCATCCTGCTCTTAAACATAGCATTTGCATTTTGGGTTTGGCAGGTGGTGGCGGGTTGCCACAAGAGACCTTAAGTACTATATTTAAGAAAACATCATCAGTAAATCATGTAGCTTTCATATAATTATGCAAGACCAAATAAGGCTCCCCCTTCGTTACTTGGGATTCCTTCATGGAGAGATAACTAATTCATTATTTATGTCCACCTTGAAGTCATTCAATTAGAAAAGATAGCATAAAATTTGTCCTTGGGAGTAGTAAAAAAGTATTAAGATATGTTATGTAAACATACAACCCCCCCCCGCCAATGAATGTAATCATTATGTACAGCAAACACGTACTAATAAAATTTTCTTTAGCCCAGGTATAATGGTGCATGCCTATAATTCCAGCAATCCGGAGGCAGAGATAGGAGGATCACCACTGGTTTGAGGCCAGCCTGGCCTACATAGTGAGTTCAAGGTCAGTCTAAACTACACAGTGAGCTACTGTCTCAAAAAACCTTTTTTTAATCAAAAAAATAAAGTTGGTCCCTGACTTTAGCTGAAGTAATCGCCTGAGCCTTGGAAGTCATAGGGAAGCTTGTTATAAATTGTAGAGTTGTGCTAGATTTCCTCATCATGACCAAGGAGGAATCTGTATAATCACTAATACATCCTGCTATACCTGGACTAACACCTTTGGCCAAGTGGAAAAGTCTATGCAGAAACTTGAGGGGAACCCTGGTGGTTATGAGATTGGTTTAGCTGGAACCAGGGAACATCGAGGAAGTTAGTGACACAGGTTGCCCTCCTCCTCCCGCTTGGAATCCTGTTACTAGTTACCTTTACTGTGGTAGCTTCCATAGTAGCCTTATGTATACTGTATGAGATATAACACGTGAATTCAGTCTTAGCTTCTGTCAGTCAGATTACTCAGATTGGCCAACAAAGTGGCATACAATGGGAAAAATTATCCAGAAGCCAAAAACAATAAAAAACAAAGGACAACATTGAGAGACAGCTTACATTTCTGTCTTGAAAAAGGTATTGACTGCCCTTTGTTTCAGACTGCCTCTCAAAGATGTTTCTATAATAAACAGTCTTGTGAGAAATGTTTCCCTTCAGAACAAGGATAATTTTGCCTACAGCCTTAGAAGATAAAGTGTTACCCTCTGAGCAAAGATCAGTCACCTTACTAATATAAAATATTTAAGTTCTTTAAGCTCAGAGTTCCTTTTCTATAATGTAACCAATTGCATGTACAGACATCTATCTGGACCTCCTGTGTCATTTTCCCAGGACCTGAGAGCAAAGATGAATCATACATATATGTTGATATCCATTATAGCTGTGCTGTGAGTAACAAAGTCATTCATCTCTGACCTGGGAATCTCATGTCTTCTGTCACCATCAGTGAATCTGTGGCAGGCTATGTATCAGTTGTCAAGTAGGGTAAAATATCAAGCCCTTCATATATATTGATAGTAAGGAGATACAGATAAACTTGTATAACCTAGTTTGCAAAGTAAGCCATTTTAAAAATAAATCAGCCTGATATGTTGGCACATGTCTTAATCTCAGCACTCGGGAGGCTGAGGCAAGAGGATCATTGTGAGTTTGAGATCGGCCTGGGCTACAAAGTAAGCTCTGGGCCAGCCCAAACTGCATAGTGAGACCCTGTCTCAAAAAGACAAAAAACAAACAAGCAAACAGAAAAATCAAAGTACTACAGGTTTCTGTCTTATAAATATTTACATTGTCTTGATATCCCTTAGATCTGATGTAGTTTTCAAAGCCTTCCCATAAGCAGCCTCCAAATAGGACCTCCAGTATGACATCCAACCAATCCAGACTCTTCCATTCCACAATTTCTAGTATGTTTTAGCTTCTATTTTTGACCTTGGTTTTAAAAGTTCCTTCCCTATTAGATATACAACACTCCTCTCTGAGAGATATAAGGCCACCTTGCAAATACATGCCATTTGTTTCTTTATTTACCTTCTGGGGATATCAGTAGAACTGGATCAAATTCTCCCATCACTCACATATCTACTCCTTAATTAATTTAACCAAATATCTTTATCTGCTTGCACATTTAACACATTAAGTGTCCAGAGACTACTTACTAAATGGTTAAATACCAATCCAGGTGGGAGATCACCATCAATCAAATTAACATTGAAATAAATATATAAATATGAACTGTGAAAAGTGCTATGAAGAAGTTGTAGGAAAAAGGACAACATGGACATTAATAAATAAGTGGCATTTAATTTAGACTAAAGGAGAAATAAGAATTAACTGAGAAAAAGATGGTGATAAGTGGTAAATCCAGGTAGAGAGAAGAGCATTGACTCTTTTTTCTTGGTCCTATTCCTTTTTCCAAGTCATATTCCACGACCAGTTGGAAAGGTTGGCTTTTCCTTACAAGATAGTCTGTTTCTCTATTCCTTATTCTAAGTTGGAATTGATGCTTCAACAAGTGATCATCCAAACACCTCAGTAGAAGGTACCATCTTTTTTGGAAGATGGTATCTTTTCTGCTTTATCAGCCCTTCCACTGACTCCAAGCAGCAACTCTTCTTGGCAGCTTTTGTGTGTTTTCTAGCTGCACATCCCACTCAGCTTATTTGGGTGAACTGAAGGCAATTATATATGAAAACTTTATTGGTTACTGCCTGATATGGTTGATACATTGTGTCAACTTGAGAAGTTTAGAAGTCTAAGAAGTTCAGCAGGGAGCCAGGGTTCTTACTTTGTAAATATCTTCTTCCTGTGCAAGAAGATTTTGTGAGTGCTACACTGATTCCAGAGGGGTGGCTTGTGTACAATGTAAGAGAGGAAAAGTAGCTTTGTCTTCCTTCTTTTTGTTCTGGCTGCTTTTGCTGAGGGCTGCCTTGAAGTATTGCTCTGGTGCCATGCATCCCTGTCTTGGAGCCTGCTAATTATGGACTGAAACCTCCACAAACAGTGAGCCAAATAAACCTTTCCTTCCTTTTTTTTTTTTTGGTGTTTGGGTATTTTTTACTAGCAATGGGAGATCAGTAACCAAGACATTGCCTTGTACACATCCCCATATTCTCAGGAATAGTTTATCCCTTAGGTGACTTTTAAGAAATGGAAATCATGTTACAATTGGTGCTATAATATATCCAAAATAACTGACAGAAATGACACAATGCCAACTCTTTACAGGGTCATCTATGAACTCAGCAACTTCCTGTACTTGCTGAACTGCTGAAGAAAGTAAATAGAAAGTTAGCCAGCCACAAAAAATATCTGCTGGCCAGTATTAAACCTCATTTCTTGCAGGGTCTACTACTACTGTTAATCATATTAAAGTAGTTGCCACTACTTTGCTATTCCAGTGTTAGCATTGCAAAATACTGCTTACCAAGCCCTCTATGGTAAATCACAGGAATGTCTTTATGTTCAACATCAGAGCACAGATGTGGTTTTGAATGGAGAAAATGTGAGACTAACATTAATTGTGACTGTGTTCACCAGCTTTTCCATTGTTGTGACAAAGTGCCCAATACGCACAGCTTAGAGGAGGATAGTTTTATTTGGTTCTTAGCTTCAGAAGACTCAGTCCATGTTCACCTGGTTCCAAGGCAGTAACATCACAGAGGAAAGACGTAGTAGAGTAAAGTGATTTAAAAGCAGAGGCCAGAGGAGGAGTGCTAGTGAGAAATGTACTCACCTAATGCACATTGCAGGTAAGTACTTCCTCCAATTCTTAATGACCCATACTACTATGAACTTCAGTAGATTAATCCACTCATGAATATAGCTCCTCCATGATCCAATTGCCTCTCTACAAGTCTCTTGATCAAGTCAAATGGATTAGATTATCTACCACAAATTTGCCCCCATCAACTTAACACCAGTCATACCTCCTTAAGGCATTATTAGTCTCAAAATAAGCACAATAACAAGTTAATAATTCCACCTAACAAGATACAACTATCCTGTGTAAAACTAAATCCACAGTAATCTCTTCCCCAAAGTTTTAGCAGTTCTGGCATTGGTCAAAACTCCAAGTTCAAAGCCTCTTCTGAGACTTAAGGTAAACTCTTAGCTATGAACCTTTGTAAAAACCAAAAACAAGTTGCATAATCCCAAGGTACAATCGTACAGGGAAAATACTCCCATTCCAAAATGGAAAAACAAGAAAACTTAAAAATTAAGACTGTATCAGAGTTTACTAGAGAAACAGATACAACATGGGATATACAAATGTATAAGAAATTACAAGATTGGATTACAATGGTCAGCCATGAAGTCAGATGAAGTAATGTGCAGAGGGTGTTTGCACAGTGGAGGTTGAAGTGTCCAGCCCAAGGACTTACTGCAGTGTCCCTTGCAAGTCCATATCAGGAGGACAGTGAATTTATGATAGAAAGAACACTGAAGAATCTATGATGGAAGGCCCAGGGAGAAGCCAAACAGACTGTGCCAGAAGCCAAGAAACAATGTCCAAGCTGCCGGAGAAGATTGAAGCTCCTCCAATAAACCAGCCATCAGTCCCTCCTCATTTGCCTTTTACTGTATGCAGGCTGCTCCCCTGGGGTGGGTGTAGCACTCACACCGTCTGTGTACCCTTCTCTTACACAGGTCCTGGCCCCCTGCTGAATCATTTAGTTAAAGTTCTGACCTTCTTAAATGGACATAGTGAACAATATCCTAGAATGGTAATGGCTTGTCCTCTACACCTCAGGATGTAGAGCTGCTGAGTCACTTAGTTAAGGTTCTGAATTTCTCAAGTTTTGGTCCTTCTCAAGGACCAAAGCAAAACTGAAAACAATCAGGACAAACATTAAATCCTAAAGCTCCATATCGAGCATCAGGACAAGCAGTGGTGAAATGTGACTGCCAGGAGTTTTTGGTAGCCCCGCCCTTATGGTCTTGCTGTAGTTGGCGTCCACATACCTTATCTTTTATGCTGAATCCACTTGCTGCCTGTGGTTTTTCTTGGAAGAAGTTCTGTCTGTGTAGCTTCTCCAGCTTTCTGAGGTCTGCAGTGCACCTTAGGCTTCATTCTCACAGCTTCGTGCATCCATCTTTCAAGAGCACATTGCCTGACCTATGCTTTACTTTGAAATCTGTGTAGAAGCCTCCCTGACCCTCATGCATTCTTCATATTTGAAAAACCAATACCATGTGAAAAATACCAAGGTCTGCCACCCACCCCAAAAATAGTCAGGTCCTTGGACTGTGGCTGCATAGGCTTCTAAGTGCCTGGATACCTGGGCACAGTGAAATTAATCCTGGGGAATAAATTACCTAAGACAGGGATTGCCAACCCCTGGGCTATAGACTAGTACCAATCTATTAGGAATCAGGCCACACAGCAAGTTGTGAGTGATAGGTCACCAAGCAAGTCTTCCTCTGTATTTACAGCCACTTCTCATCACTTGCATTACTGCCCAAGCTCTGCCTCCTGTCAGATCATTAGATTCTCATAGGAATATGAACTCCACTGTGAACTGCATGTGGTAGGAATCTAAGTTATGTGCTTCTTACGAGAATTTAAAGCCTGATGGTCTGAGATGGAGCTGAGGTAGTGATGCTAGCCCTGGGGAATAGCTGAAAATATGGATTGACATTATCAGAGAGGTTTGCCTGCAGACTATGAAAAATTATTTGTTTGTAGACTCATAGCAAAACTCTGTCAGCAAGTCACAGTAACAAACTGCATCTGGTGGCAGGATTTAAGCCAGGATTCTTCACTTATTTTAGTCCATATGTGGCCTGCTCATTCTTTTATTTACCACTTCCATCCATGACTTTTTCCTGTACTGTGCAAGTGTCTTAGTTACCATTTTGTTAAGCCACAGGCTAACCCTAGCAAAAAATGAGTTTAAAAATCATTGGAGAGCTTCTAAATATGGAGAAAGACTCAATGATGAGACAGCAGGAGACACCAAGAAATCTGCACTTAAAAGAAAATACCAAAAGTCTTACTTAACAGATTTATTGCAAGAGGTAATTCACATTCTTCAAACCCACATTTGATGATCTAATTAGGCCATGGAACCTTCAAAACTATTTTTTGCACATACAGACTAAGTACACTGCATTAAAAGACAAGGCTTTGGAATTTTTGAAAATAAAAATATGTGAACACAAAGAACAGGAAGCTATCACTTCATCAAATGTGTCTGTAATGAGTACATTATCTTTAATGGATAACTGTATTGCTAAAGCTAAGAAACCCTCCAGTTTTGGTGAAGATTTGATCTTGTCTACCGCTGAGGATATTTCTGTGAACTTTTAGAAGAGGCCATTATTCAAAAGGTGTCCCATGTTCCTCTTTGGGCTGACACTATAAATAGACAAATTAATGAAACAGAAGAGGATAATTAAGTCATAATTGTTATGGAGAATTAATGAGTCACCATAGTACATAATCCAGGTCGATGAGTCTACTGATGTTGGTAACAAGGTAAAAATGCTTGCTTCTTTTCCTCCTCCTCCTCCTCTTTCTCTTCCTCCTCTTCCTTCTCTCTTTTCTATTTCCTCCTCCTCCTCCTTCTCTTTTGTGCACAATACACTTTTCAGGAGGAGGTACATGAGAAGATGTTATGTGCACTTTTGTTGTCAAACAACACCACAGCTGTAGTAGTACTCAAGTCTTTGAATTATTATGCATTAAGTAAACTGAATTAGTCATTCTGTTTCAGTATAAGCACAGATAAATGAATGGACAGCTTTCTGGTTTTAACATTTAGTCAAAAATTGGCTTCTGAATGTGAATCTAAGCACTATGTCATCCATGTAGAAATTCCAGCTAGCTAAAAAATATCACCTGAATTTAACAATGCTTTTGGATGATGTGATTAAAATTATCAACCACTTTAAAAAACATGCTCTTGACTCATGTCTATTCTCACAGTTCTGTAAGGAGATGAATGCAGAATATCCACATCTTCTCTTACAAGCAAAAGTGAAATGCTTCTCTAACAGTAGATCATGAACTGAGGTTTTGAGTTTTAAGAGCCACTCCAGCGACTTCTTTTAGAAAAATGATCACCACTGGCAGCACATTTCAGTGACACAGAATGAATCACAAAACCTGCTTATTCATGTAACTTATTCACCCTATTCAGTGTACTCAGTCTCTCACCTTAGAGACCAATGGCAACTATGTTCAAGTGAGCAGATAAAGTAGTTGCTTTCAAAGCAAAACTGGAATTATGGTAGTGATAAGTGAACAATGGGTTTTTTGAAAGATTTCTGAAACATTAGCAGTGACTTTTAAAACAAAGGTCTTTTTCTCCTAGCCAGGGTATGATCACCCGTCTCACAATTCAAGTTTGAGCACTGCTTCTCAACCACAAAGGACCTCCAAACTGTGAAGGGATAAATTTGCACCTATTTGTGAATGAGCCAAGTGAATCAGCTTTGTCTGTGCTAGAAGAGGCTCAAGTGCTTGAGACTGAAACGATGGTGATCTTAAAATTCTATTTGAGATAACTTCAAATCTTACCATATATTCTGGATTAAAGTCAAGGTGGGATATCCTCAGATTGCCACAGAAAGCACTGAAAAGCTTTTCTCGATTTCCAACATCCTATATTTGTGAATCAGGGTTTTCTGGTGTACACTGGACATAAGCACACACTGGGTATCCCTGTCTTTCTTCAAACCAGTCTCCCACTGGTTTGTCTCTGGAGACAGTTGGGGACTGATGCCACTGGAGGTCATTCTTGAGAAGGAAGCCCAGGGGCTCTTTTAGATAAAAGGCTCTTACTTTTGCACCCTAGAGACTAAAATGCATGGGTTCTGATATATACTCAAGGTAACTTTTTTCTCATCCCAGTTCAAAGTACTAAGTGTATTTTTAATGATGCTAATCTCTTTAGGAACCACACTTCCTTTGGCTATCAGTCTGCGCGTGGTTCTTTTCAGGCTAAAATTTAAATATTAATATACTTTTGCTCAGCTTTTTGCTCCCAGTTCTTACTATAAATCACCTAAAACCCACCAGCAGTATCCATGGCACAGCCTTAATATTGGGCTGTCCTGAAATTTCCTCTTCCAGGTCAGATAGATTGCATTTCTCAAACTCAGCCTTCCTTAGTCTCAAAACATGGGCAAAATGTAGACAAATCTTTTGTCAGAGTGTGCAGTTGCTTCTTCTCCAATTCCCAATGGGTCCTATTCCTACATGAAACCTCCTTGTATTTTATTGTCTCCATTCTTACAAGAATTCTGATTGTCTAATCTCTGACCAGGATCACCCATCAAATTCTGGTTACAGCAACCTCAGTCTTTGGTAGCTCACATCTTCAAATCCTTCAAAACTACTTCCACAAACCAGTTGCAAAGGCTTCTGAACCATATGGTCAGGTATAATCATAGGAATGACCCCAATTATTTGTTACCAATTTTCTGTATTTGTCAGCTTTCTCATTGCTGTGAACCTACATGACACCTACAATTCAAAGAAAGAAAAATTTATTTGGTTTATAGTTTCAGAGGATCTAGTCATTGGTCAGCATTTTCTAAGGCAGTAACATTAAGGTAGAAGGCCACAGTAGTTCATAGCTGCTCACTTCTTGTATCAAGGAAGCAGAGTCCAGAGAAAGAATTCCAGCAAGAGATGTCCTCTCCAAAGGTATGCTCCCAGTGACAAACTGGTCCTAAGCTTCTAACAGCACACTGCACTATGAACATCTGCAGGTTAATTTATTGAGGAATATAAAGCCCCCGCCATGATCCAATCAATTCATCAGTTCAATCAATTATTTTAATCAAGTTGTGTTAACACAGTGATGTAAACTTATTTTAAGTCCAACTTTTAGTATGAGGCTGGGTTCTGGTTAACGGCAGCAAAATAATTTGTCAATAATAAAATAAATTCATGATAGGCTAAGAATTGCTTCTTGCATTAGCAACATTACTACTCTCTGACATCCTTCTCAGGGTGATGAAAAATATGACAGGCTTTTTGTGTGTTTTTCATTAATATATATTGTTGCTTGCAGCAAAATAAAGAGCATTAAAGTTACATACAGTGCACAGGTTGATAGTTTTTAAGCTGTTAACCTGAGTTAATCCTGTTTAAATCTCTTTTGATTTGTAAAAAAAAAAAAAAAAAAAAACCCTGAAACACATGATTTCTAGTTGGAGACATGATTTCTGATCCTCTGAGATATTCTTCACTTTACCCAGTCTTTCTCTTAAGTATAAGTTTACTATTAAATACAGCAACTCATGAGTGGTTCAGGACTTCTTTTTTGAGGCGGGGAATGTATGCAGTTATTGTAAGAAGATTCCACTAAACCTTCTTTTTAACATTAATGTGAACAGACAACAAGAAGATACGAGATAAGGAGTGTCTGAGCCATGGGAAGAAGGGATGAAGCTCATTTATTATTGAAAATAAAATCAGTAAAGCCAAGAAAATTTGATTAAGGAAAGAAACTTTCTTCTTTTTACAATGAATGGTTAGGGAGAGACTGTCACATAGTTCAAGGAAAAATGAATGCAGGAAATGGTAGCCACTGGCTGTGACAGGCAGCTGGGGAGAGAAAATACACTCCACCTTGCAGAAGTTTGCAGTTTATCCCAAAAAGAGGCCAAGGAGACCTGTAGACTGCGTTCTGGAAATCAATTCAAACCACTTTTGAAAGGGTTTTTGATGAGCAGGTTTTTCTGAACAAAAATAATAATGACCAAGTCCAGAGTTCAGGTTAATTTTTGAGAGTTAGACAAGAAGTAGACCATTGTACACAGGACCTTGCCCTGGAAACTTCAGTCTTTAATTCTAGAACATTATCATAATTTGTATACCAACAGGGGATAAACCTGTGGGGGTTAGGATCCACTGTGTTCTTTTGTCCACAAATCTACTTATATCCCCACTATAAATCAAGAACAACCACTGTGAGGAAAACCTTACACAGAAAACCAAAGAAAAGGGGTCAGAAATAATACTACTGATTGGCATTCTCTCCCAGTGCCTTTCTCTCAGTTAAAACTTTCTAGCACATCTGTTAACTCAAAATTCTTTATAGGTGTTTGTTATAGTTTGAGGGTCCTCCTTAGTCAAAATGGTAAAATAGATTTTTCTAGTTTGGCCACAAAGTTGCCTACTGACTACAATGTCCTCCATTCTTAGAAGCACCTGCCACAACCACAGCCTCTTCCAGAAGACACTTTTGTAAGTCAGTGTGTTTGTATAAAGTAGCATCACATCCATAGCCAAAGCTAGTTGCACCAGGGAAGGATGTTGTCTGGAGGACTCTGGGGGAGTAAAACTCAAGAGCTCTGGCATAAAAGAATATTGGATGGAAGTTCACAGTCTGATCAGAATCTCCTTTTGAGAGACTGAGTGTAAAACATTCAGATTCAGCAGGCTGGTAAGGCTGAGAAACAGAGAGAGAGACAGAGACAGAAGTAGAGGGGGGAACCAGAGGGTAAGAGAAGCTATGAGTGAACAGAAATTCTGAGATAGACAAGATTAACAAGAGCTATTCAATCATAATAATGACAAGAGCAAAAACAAAAGCCAAGAGAATTAGGTCGGGAATGGGGAGATGCAGATAAGCAAAGCAGATGACCTGAAGTATGAGCACTACTGACCGCTGGAGATAATGGTGAGGTCTTTAGACGTATTAAGAAGGCTTTCATTTCATCCTACTTTGCAATAATGCTTTAGTTCTTTGGCTACTTAAGTCATTTTTACTTTCTAAAAAAATTTTCTTGCTTTCCTGTATAATCTTACAATAAGTCCTGCTGATTGAGAGGCTGGATTGTTCTGTATTTCTTAAATCCTATAAGATCTAAGTAAATCACCAGGTCAGTGGGCCAGTGTAACACACTCAAATGCAGTGAACTTCCTACAATACCCACAGAGTCTCAGACTGTGCCTGTTTTAATTTTCTTTTGTTGTCTGTTTCTACTCTCATTACTACTACGATTGAATAGCTATCGTTAATCTCTATCTCAGGATTTCTGTTTGCTGATAGTTTCTCCTACCCATCAGTTTTTGTTCATTTCCTTCTTCCTGTGTGTGTATTTCTTGGTCTCTCCAGCTTTCTGACCCTGAATGATGTTGTCTTTGAAGAAAGTATTCTAGTTTCCCTAAACTATCGGAATCTGAGAAACTTCTTGGAAACTGTGGGCTCTTCTTTATATTTTTATAGGTGACAGACTCTCCCCTCTTATACATAACAAGGCATCTAGGATACATTTTAATTTTTCCTCACAACTCCTGTCAGCATGATGTCATTAATTTAGTACAGCTATGGTACTGTGGTATTCTATAGGAAAATGAGGTGGTCAAGATACTTACGTACTGTATCATAGAATAAAGCCTGAAATTAGATAGAACTCAGAATACATTAATAAAGGTGTTCTGCTATCCCTACCACACAAAAACAAACTTGTTATCTCTGCTTAACAGGAGTCTTAGGGCAAAATCTGGCTTTCTGCCTTCTTAAATTTCATTACTGGTCTTTCATTTTCAAAATAGTTTTCTATTTACAGAAGAATTGAGTGTCTATCTAGTACAGAAAACTATGTGACCACTGTTTCTCTTATTATTAATGTCTTATATTTGAACAATTCATTTGTTATAATTAATGAACTGATATTATTACATCATTAATAAAGTCCATAATTTATTCACACTACCTTAACTTTTACCTAATATCCCTTTTCTGTTCCTGGACACCATTCAGAATACCACATACATTTTGTTGTTATGTTTCCTTAAACTCCTCTTGGTTAGAAAAGCTTTTCAGATTTTCCTTGTTTTTGATGCCTGGAAGAGTAGTGATCAGATACATTACCCAAGTCTTTTTCTTGGAATGTGCAATGATTTTCTCAAGATTATAACAGGATTATGGAATCCAGGAAGAAATTACAAGTATCAAGTGTCTTTTTCATCACCTCATATTACAGGCACATATGATCCCCATGATTTGTGACCATTGAGTCTGACCTCACCTGGTTGGAGTAGTGTGTGTCAGGCTTATCCAGTGTAAAATTACTTTTCTTGCCCTTTCTTGCTGTATATTTTGCAAAGTAGCCAGTACACAGAGCTCGAACATCAGGAAGGAGGAGTTATGCTGTTGATCTTCTAGGATGGCGTGTCTACGTAATTTATTTGAAGTTTTGCATAAGACATTTGTCTCTTCTCTGCAATTATTAAATTATTCAATCATCTATGTCAATATGGATTCATGGATATTTATTTTATACATTGGGTTATAATGCCACTTTATTTTCTTGCTCAAATGTTCAAGATTTCACTACTGGGGGCTCTTTTACTTTTCTCCTATGCTATTTTTACATCCCCTATCACACATATATATAATTTTGTGTGTTCCTGATAGTGATATTTTAATTTCTGAAATAAGATCTTTCAGACTCATCTTGTATATTTCTTGCTTCAGTCCTAGAAGCAGCTATTTCACAAAGCATCCCCAGTTTCTTTCATTGAAGAATGGTATTAGAAACCAAGATCTACACAAGTTAAATATGTTTGTTGCTACTGAGATTCTTACTACTTGTTTTTGGAAATAAAATTTCAGTGGAGCGTAGCCAGGCCCATTTTTTTATGCATGGTCTATGGTTGTTTTTCTATGATAGTGCGGAGTTCGGTAGTTGCAAAAAGGCCATATATTTGGCAAAACCTCTAATATATACTGTCTTTATACAGAAGAACTCTGACAATCCTGGGATAGAGAAAAAATGCATAAACAAAAGCAGTCACTGTACACAATGGCTGTAATAACTTCCTCTAGAAAGGAGACTTCATCAGGAATAGAAGCTGCAATTATTCACCAGATAATTAAGTTTACAGTAATCCATGGTGCCCTCTAAGATCCATCCATGTTTTACTCTGCTCAGATCAGAAAGTTATATAGGAATTTTAGAAACCATTGCATGGTTTCAATATTAACTTGCCAATAATTTTTGCAACTGTCTTGTGGACATTAGATTGTTTAGGTTACCTTTGTGGGCAAGATGTAGTGGAAATCTTAGAATATTACCCTCCTTCCTAGGATTAAGACAGATTATTTTGAGTATAATGCATTTTCTCACCCTGCTAAGCCTAGCAACCCAGAACCCATTCCCCAATCACAACCCATTGATATTTTAATTAATATGAAATGGAGGAAAATATTCTTTTTTTTTTCCCCTAGAAAGCCCTTTCTTTTGGTATTTGGTCTCGTAATTATCCCCCTACACTTCCACATAAAGTGTGTCGGCATTTAAGTTACATGTCTGCTGAAAAAGTAGGATGTTGGGAGGGTAGAAACCAAAATTAACATTTATTTGTAGACTAAGTTCTCAGCTTATTACAGGGCTTTCAAATAAGGCAACAACAGACTCTTTAAGTACTCATAGGATGTAGACTGAGTTTTTCCCCCTTTTAAGAATCATTAGAATTTGCAAAGGCTGGTTTCTTCATTGGGCCTCATGAACTATGTCCAGTGACATATGTTCCTCTGTTGACCTGCGAGGTTCAGAGGCAACTGGGGGTTCAAAATGTTCCAAGGCCTCTAAATGCTCCCATATATCCCCATTTCATTTCTCAGGATCTCACAGAGCGTATGACCAATACTTTTCTGGTATGGCTAGAAATTCAACATATCAAAGCAAACCAGAATTAAGCATTGCATTTGGTTTGCAGTTGTTTTGGCCTGGCTGCAAGATAATTTTTTTTAGCATGTATCATATATGATCCTCTTATTTTCTAACTGCTCCTTGAACTGAGAATATAGTAATTTCAGCTTATGTGTTTTTCTTAAATTTTATTTAAAGAGAGGGGAAAAATAAAGCAAAAACAGAAAAAAAGGGTAGAAACAATACAAAATTTTAAAAAAATGAACAGTAAGAAATCACTAGTTAATACATTCCATATTGTCTTCCTGGATGTAGTTGTTCAAGTTACAAAATCAAAGCATACAAAGTGGACATTCAAACAGTGAGGCTGCAAACAGCTCCCTTCTCTGATCCAACAAAAACTTAGCAACATAATTGTCATTCCTACACACTGAAATATACATGCAGTTTAGAGCACCTGCTTTTTCTCCTTTTGCTTTTTAAGTCCATTATCTGTTTAGTTATATCATGTTTCAGGTTGCGCAGTACCTTGCTGATCTGTTTTGTTGTTGTTACTTACTTTTTAAAAATTTTTTTCTTATTTATTATTATTTTTTATTTTATTTATTTATTTTATTTTGGAGGTAGCAAAATACAGCAGAACAAAACAGGACATAGCCAACTGAAGCAGTGCAGTGAAATTGGCACAGAACCTCACAGCAGGCCACCGGGACAACAGCAATAGACACAATAGTACATCTGGTTTTTTTCACGATAGTTGTTCCTTCAATCAGGCAGAGCAATATCGAAGGAAATACTGAAATTACAAGAACAGAATATTGAATAGAGCAATACCATTGATCAAAACAGAGATAAAAATATTTGCCCTCAAAGAGATGGCCAAAGAAAATCCCCCTTATTTGCTCTATCGCATATAGTCCAACTCTCAAGACATGCTCAGATCTCCGGCTCTCACTTGCTAGCAGGAGGGGGGGTGGGGAGGCAGGGTAGTGTGTGTGGGGGATATTGATGTTTGATTCTTAGCCCGCATCCCAGTAGGCTCACAGCTGCCCACCAGAGGGGTGAACTGGTTACCCATTTTCCCAGCGCCCCAAGGTCCAACATGGCGTGGCATGTCGTGGATCTCAGGAAACGCTGATATGGTTCTTGCCCTGGGTGGCCGCGGCTTGCCAAGCCACAGCCACTTACCAGAGTGGCATGCTGGCAGCTGCCTGTTTTCTCAGTGCCTCCCAGCTTATGTTTTTATGTAAGATACTCTGACAGTTCCTAGCTGCCACCTCACCCCCCTATCCAGTTGTCATCTTTCCAGTCATGCCATGGGAGTGACTACTTGGGAATCCTCAAAACATCATTGCCTTACCCCAGTATGTCATAGGCTAAAAATTCTTCGCTCTTAAATACAACCAGTGTAAAACTTAACTACCTTAATCCCTAAGTTTCCAGGCACTTAACTCCAGATTCCTTCTATCTCCTTTTCCTGAAGCATGAGAATCATTCATGGCTCCTGTTACTGAACTAGTCAGGGTTATTGGACAAAAATAAATAAAGTTATACTAAACCTAAAATATGTGTGGTGGCTTTCAAAAGAGACCTCAAAATACAACCAAGTACTGTTGTCTTATTAATTTTTTATATAACAGTCCAGGAGAACACAGGTTGTCTAAAGTTGGTAACTGGCTCAGTTCTATGACACCAACCAGGCAGCCTGGTTTCCTCTTTTTTATCACCCTGTTGTCTGGTCAAATGTTGCTTATGTTCACTGTACTAAAGTCAGCTCCTTGGTACCACATACATATTGAGCCCTGCTATATTTTGGATCTGGAATGTCCCGTAAAGGTGCTTGTATTACAAGGTTTGTTTATTAGCCTAGGCATTACTGAGAGATGGTGGAACCTTTAGGAGGTGGAGCCTAAAGGGAGAAAGTTAGGTCATTGAGGGCATTGTCTTTAAATGAATACTGGGACCCTAAATCCTGCTTCTCTCTTTCTTTGCTTCTGGGTTGTCATGAGGTGAGTAGACTCTTCTACCAGCTGCTCTTGCCATGATGTACTGTGCCACCAAGGCCCAGAGCAAATAACCATGGACTGAAACCTTTTAAACCATGAACTAAAATAAACCTTTCCTCTTTAAAAGTTTGTATTCATTTCAGTGACAGCAAGTTGACTAACACAAGTCCATAAAAGGCGGGAAAAGGAGGAAAGGAAGTACAAGTGAATTCCTGTCAAAAAAGTAATGTGGAAGTTATGCACATCACTTCTGCTCACATTTCCATGATGGGATATTAGTCAATGGCCATGACTGACCACAGCAGCAAATTTAGTATTCAGCTCTGTAGGCATTTTCCCAGATGAAGTGTAAGGAAAATTTCCATTAGTAAAAGGAAAATGCCTGCTGGAAGTGGTGGGGTACATCTATTATCACAGCAATTAGAAGGCTGAGACAAGAGGATTATCTTGAGTTCAAAGCCAGCCTGAACTATATAACAAGACCTTGTCTCCAAACAAATTAAATAAATAAAATAAAAATATCAAACCCTGTCTTCACTGTTCCCATCCTTTGTAGCCTGTATCAAAAATTCACATAGCCAGGTATGGTGGCATAGGTCTATAATCCCAGCACTCAAGAGGTTGAGGCAGGAGGATTGCCATTAGTTTGAGGCCAGCCTGGACTACATAGTGAGTTCAAGATCAGCCTGAACTACAGAACAAGAGCTTGTCTGCAAAAATAGGAAAAGAGGAAAATAAATATCAAGAAACAATCATCAACCAAAATAAGTGCTTAAGTAGAGAAGAAATTCATTAAAAGCTAACCATAAGGTATATGGGAACACCGGGAATTTTTGAGAAGATTGAAAAAAGAATCCAAATATCCAGAATCATGGCACATGAAAATCATGCCACAGGAGGGCACTGCTGCTGACCCTGATGGACATGGGGCACCAGAGCCTGCTCTCTTGCTATCAGTATAGGAACCAGATACACCATGCAATGCCCATGGAGTTCTGCCCCTCAGATCTGCTGTATGGAGCATAGGTTCCATCTTTGTGGAGGTCACACTTTCCCAGGGCTGTTCACAGAGGAGACTGAGACTCTCAGAGACACCAGTGCCAACTTCTGCCCGCTCCATGCCAGATTCATCTGAAGGACAACCATGGCCTGCTGAAAAATGGCCTCCCAAAGATGCCTATGTCATGATCACCAGAACCTAAGCCCATAGATACTACTTTATATGGCACAAGGGACTTACAAATATAATCTTGATATGGAGGGTTTTCCTGGGTGAGCCTAGTGGGCCTGATGTCATTGCAGGGTTCTTGTAAGAAGGAAGCCAGAGATCAGTGTGTAAAGTAGGCAATGTGATGGCAGAAGTAGAGGCCAGAGTGATACAGCCACAGACCAAGGAATGCTGGCAGGCTTTATGAAACAGATGAGGAACAACTGGCCTGTAATACTCAAGACACTGTGATTTGATCACTATCAGATTCACTTCAGAGTTATAACCTCTAGAGCTGTAAGATAATAGGTTAATATATGAGCATTGTTCACCAACAAGCTAGTTAACATTTCCCTTAACTCAGTATTATCTTTCTGTGTGTGTTAGAGATATGTAGGTTGCAGCAAATTTCAATTATTTGGGACAATATTAACAATAGTATTTATGTTATTATTCATTAAATCTCCTGAGTTTGTTCATCTTGTATGATAAAACTTTATACCCCACTGACTAATATCTCATCTCACCATGCGCATGTATATCAAATTAACCAGCTGCACACTAAATATGTGCAATTTTGAACTGTTAGCTATATTTCAACAAAACACAGGGAGAGAGATCACAAGTTGTTTGCTAGAGGGATAGAAAGATAGAAGAGAGGGGCTGGGGAAATAGCTCATTGGCACAGTGCCTGCGGGGCAAGAGTGAGGTCCTGAGTTCAATTTCCTGTTCAAAAAAAAAACCAGAAAAGAAAGAAAAGAAGCAGGGAACTAGTAAATTGTATATAAATAGTAGGAAAAATTAAGAATATTATTAGTATTAATTAGGAAAAATTGTGTTGTTTTAAGCCACAAAGTTTGTTTCAATGGCATAAGGAGATAAACACCATAGCTTTGACCTGGAGACGCCACTGGCCAAACCGAGCTTTTCTATGAACTGTGCTGCAGCGTGAGGTTCTTCCCAGCATCCCTTGCTTCCCCTTCTAGCTTCAATTATCAGACCTGCCTTTCAGTCTAATGGCTCCCTCCACCCGCTCCCACTCCCTCCCTCTTTATCCTCCAGAGCCATTTCCCCTAATAAATCTCTTGCACATTTAATTCTACCTTGGCATCTGTTCTAACAAATGCTGCTCTTTCTCCTGCCCAGGAAGCTGGAGATTTTAACCATCTCCCACCCCACCCACCTCCCGCCCTAGAATGGATTATCTGCTCCTCTCATCTTTAGCTCCGGAGCTTCCAGTTCAAAGTTGTGGGTAGGTTCCTGTTGGTGAAGCCTGGGCTCATGGTCCCTCTCCAAGGGAGGGGCCCCGGAAAGCAAGCAGTTGGGTGTTTGACTGACCTCCTTAGTGGAGGTGAGGTTTAACTCTCACGGAGACACACACAGTAATGGGGCTCCCCTGAACACAAAAGAGGGCCTGTGTGCCCCAAATGGCAAATGTCTGCGATCACGTCCCTCTCATAAATAGTTTCGATCCCGCTCTATGTGACCCCAGAATGTCCAATCTTCTTTCCCAAAAATTTCTTAGGACTTTTGGGGAATTGCTCCCATTAGCTCAGGGCCTTTGCTTAGGTATCACAACACACCAACTCCAATCATCTCCTGACTTCTCACTGCCCTATTATTTGTCTGCCCCATTTGGGCAGCGCTCCCCACTTTGTTCCTATAGCACTGCTGACTCCAATCATAGTGCTCAACAAAACTTCATTGAGAGCCGAAGCACACCATGAAGACACTGCTCCTGCAGCCCGCTGGTCACCATCCATCAGAGGAATTCTTCCTGCTCAAGCTCTGTTCTCAACCTCCTGCCCATCAGTATGGTGCTAAAGGGCACATCTCTTTCCTCCCCTATTCTCCTTCTTTTGCTCCATTCTCCCGTGGCCTGCTTCTCCCCTCAGGAAGCCACAAAATCTATTAGAGAAGAAAACAATCTCTGGAAGGCAGGTTAGCTTTTCTCTGTTTTAATCTATTTCTCCCAGAAAAAAAGAAGAACCCTTTCTGTGATTAACTAACAAGACTTTCACAGTGTTTTCCCAGTCATAGTGATGGTAACCTTGAAAATGAATTCTGTCTCTATCTGTGGAGTAATGGACACAACTTCTAGATAGGTTGAAAAATAGCAGTGTTCCCGAACCTACCTTAAACCACTCCATCTCATCCCTAAATACACCTACACCACATATAGGTAGATAGATCAGGAGATGCAAATTGTGCGATTCATGTCCTGGAGAGAATTTCTTGTTTTTCATAACACCCTTCCCTTCCCATATCTGCCTCCAAACTCCCTCTTTGTCTCTGCTCACTGGTCAGATGGCTGCTCTGCTAAATTAAGTAAGTTTGGCCTGAAGCTACCTCAGAACATATAAATTTAACTTAAGTTTTTTTTATATATAGTGATCTGTAACCTAAGGCTCTGTAGAAAAACTGTAATCAACGCTTCTAATAAGTAGTCAAGCTTCAGTCAACTCTCAGGCAGCCAACCGTTCAAACCAGCTTCAAATTAGCAAACACTAAATTTTAACCAAAGACCCACTGGGTCTTTCTGTGTCACTTCCGTGTTCTGTATGTCACTTCCCTTTTCTGTCTATAAATGCTACCAGGCCACATGACAGCCTGTTGAGTAGCTCTGAAGCTATTCTAGTTCTAGGGGCTGTGATTCCCATATAGTTCCCTGCTCAGTTAAAATGTAGAGTTTAATATGTCAGAAGGTTGGGACTTAACATGGATAACAATTCTCATAGGAATGCTGTGCTTTCTGGCTTTCCAGTCCATCTGACTCAAGAACAGGGCTGTGGTGTTTCAACCTTTGCACCAGACAGTAGTGGTCTGGGTTTCTGTGACATATGGTGTGGAGCACCACTGAGATCCATGACAGGATGAAAAAACACCAAGGAAACAAGCAAGAGACAAAGCACCCAAAGTGGGAGGATGACTGTTCCAGGAACCCTCTTACTGAATCTGTCCCTCTTTCTCACTGCATCTAAATCTGGCTTTACCATGCATGCAGTATAGGTTCCCCTACTTCACTTCTACCATAGATACCAACAAAGCCCTATCCCAAAGAGAAGTGGGAAATACTCACCAGGCTTCTTCAGAGGTGAGTATAATTGATAACCTGACCTCACCTCTAAAGCAAAACTAACTAAATAAATAAAATTGAAGTTCCTTCTCTGTTCTTCCTTGGCCCAGGGAAGACTGGAATCTTTAAATTTTGATATATAAATTTACAGCACAGGGATTTCTAATAACTAAATTCTGGTAACACGTTGGTTGACTTTAGCTAGGATTCTTCCCCTTGTAGTTCTGCTTTTTCACTGTCGCTTTTATTTTTATATTTGTGTCTGTTTACTGTCAAGGATTTAGAATTTCTTCTCATTCTGTCCCACTGATTTCACCTGTACACCAGTACAAATAAGACAAGAGCCTCATTAGTATTAACTACTTTCATTTATTGATCATCTGTCATATCCAGATACTTTATATAAAAATGCTACAATGTGTCTTATGAAAATTGCATCAAAAAATAATAGGTAATTTGGGGTATATTTCTTTTAAGCCTGGTTTTATTCTCCCTTAATCTATTCAACCATTCTGTCATCTCAGCATTATGATTACTATTTTTTAAAGATAAGAAAATGAAGGAAATACTATTAATTTCATTTTTCAGATGAGTTGATGAGGCTAGAGAAGATAAATCTGTAGTTATCAAGCAGTAAAGACAAGATTTGTACTAAAGTATTAGATTTTTTGGAACCTACCCCTTTTTAAGTGTTCTACCCTATTTAAGAAGTTCATACATCTCTTTGTCTTTTCAGAATGAGCTTCAAGGAGCTGTTTGGTTCAGGTAAATTTTTCAACCATTGTCTAGATGGGCTCTTTTAACTCTGGAATGGTGGATCTTAAGCTGGATTTCTGAAACCTGTAGAGGTAGTTAATAGTACCTGGCTTATATTTGTGTGCTTGGTGTCTACAGGTATAGCTGGTCTTTAAACTTTTATGGAGCTGATTATAAGCTGTTTCTGTAGGATTCTATTATTTTTTTAACCTTTTTAGAGCTTAGTGTTCTGTATGTTGTACGTAGTTTCTATTTAACCTTTGATAGTTGTACCAGTTTTGAGTTACCTCTGCTACAAATGTAGGCCCATTATCACTGCCAATAATCAAAGGTAGGCCATATCTAGGGATGATTTCTCAAAGCAGAACCCTACCCTCTCAGCTAGGATAAGGAATGCCTTCTCAGCTAGGGTAGGGAATGCCTTGGGTCAGCCTGAGTAAGTGTATATAAGTACTAACAGATATCTGTTAGCCTCTATAAGGCTTTACTTTAGTGAAGTCCATCTATATGCCCATTGGAGGTTGGGGCTGGTAATGTAGATGCTGAAACATGAGCTGGGGGATACAGATGCCAGTGTTGCAATTTGAGCTTGCAGATCATGTAGTAGGGGCAGGTCTGGACCTGATTAGGATGAATCTTCCAAAAGTACTGGGTAATATTTTTCTGAGTGGAGTTGATGTTTCAGTCAGTTGGATCCCCAGAGGTGGCTTAGGGCTCTGGAGTGGTTTATTTTGAGCACAGGTTAGGTGTCATTGGTAACAGGTTTCCAAACAGCAGAAGGAAGCTCTTTGTTGTGCAGACCATCCCTGCAGGAGAACCTTGTTCAGTATAACTTTGTACAAGGTGACCAAAGCATAGCCTGTTGGATTCCATTCCTAACAGAGCTACATTTGCCTATAAAAAGAATGTCCTCAGCATCTCTCAGGGGGTTCATTTTTAAGTCTGGTCAGCTTGAGAACAGTTCAACAGTTAGTGCCAGGCAGTCATGGTCTGGTGGGCTCAGTTTGGAGGGAAGATACCTGTCAGGATTGAGTGTTTTTATTAGGTGGGGCTCAAGTGGGGATTTTTGCATTAGAGTCCTTCATACTGGGTGATTCAGCTGTTGGAGCCATGGTGATTCAGGAGGTCTAGCACAGAATGTGGCACCTGGACAGTTAGATTTCAGTCTGAGATGAGCTTGTCAGTTTTTTTTTTTTTTTTTATCAGAAGAACAGTGGCTATTAGAGCATGGAGATAAAACAAGGTAGCTCTTAGTGACTGGATCCAAGTATTTACACAGGTAGGCCACTGGGTACTCCAGGGGCTAACAGTTTGAGTAAACATTTTTGAAGTCACATGTCAACATTTATCACCAAAAAAGTTGAATTTCAGTTACATCTGTAATTTCCAAGATTGGGCTGTAGAAAGGACCTTTTATTTTTTGCTTGCAGATTTATGCTTTTTCTTTCTTGTCTTTTTAAGGTATCTTATAGGTAGTTTATGCCATATACTGCCTTTCCAAAGGCAGCATGGGTGTCACTAGGCAGAAAAGCAGTGATATTTTGTGCTGGAAAACTAGTGAGGTTAGCTATAAGAGCTTCTCCACAGAGGGCTTCTTCAACAAGTTTTTGAATGTCTGGGAGGTTGAGTCCAGGTCAATTAATCTTTGTGTTCAGAATTGAGGTTTTTCTATTTAAAGGCAAAGAAGGGCTGACTGACAGGAGCCAACCAAAGGCATAAAAAGAAATTTTCAGGTCTATGCAGGTGTACCAGAAGGCTGTGGGTGGCAGAAGACTGAGGACAGTATATGGGTTTGGGACTGCAGGATGGAAGGCAATTGCAATGGCATTGACAGCTTGGAGATCCTGAATGGGACGATATTCTTTACTGGGTTTCTTACAGACAGAAGAAGTATATTTTAGAGTGACAGTTTATAAGTATTTTGTGGTTTTGAAGCCTTTGGATGTGTGCTTGAATTCCCAGTTGAGTCTTTCATGGCATGGGGTACTGTTTGCTCAGGGGATCATGATGGAGCTGGAAGGGGCAGAGAAACAAGCTGTCTCAGAGTGGCCAAACCTGTTGCCAGTGCCTCACCACAAATGGTGGGAGAGTTCCCAAATTCTTGCGGCAGTTGAGTCCAAGTGAGTTGGCCCTTTTCATCTTGTCTTAGGATCTTCCCAGTCGAAGGTGGTGGCTGATGTTTGGCTAGATGCTTGTCTGTGCTTTCCATGCTGTTCACTATGGGAGCAGGGCTGATGGCCAGGCCTGGAGGTGAGCCTTTGATCCATGCCTCTGGGAGGAGATTTTTTAGAATTGCAGGGTTGTTAGTATCTGTCTTAGACTGATGCAGGCATCATTTCTCCTTTTGGGAAACAGTCATAGTAAATAGAAGCAAGGAAATGAAAGGAAGGTTGACTGGTTTGGTGACAGGAATTCATGTTTGATGAGATATCTTCTAAGGCTGCAAGTTTATGCCTGGCAGAAGGGGTGAAAGGCAAGAGTTCCAGTTGCCTCAGTGATGGTAACCATTTTTCACAGAGTGGAATTTTGAAAGTCATAGGTCAGCTGCCAATGTGGACATGGACTGTAGGCTCCCAGGGAACCAGCTGAAAAAGAGAGCCCAATCTGGCCTAGTCTGAGCCAGTCAGACTGTTGAAAGGGCTGTCATCTGATTCAGGCTGAAGCTTTAGAGAGTTACTATCTTTCAGTCTAAATGGATATGTATGTATGTATGTATGTATTTATATATACATATTCTTGAGCTCACTTTATAGCCCAGGCTGGTCTTCAACTTGCAACAATCCTCCTGCCTCAACCTCCCAAGTGCTAGGATTACAGGTATGTGCTACCATGCTTGGCTGGGTATTTATTTTTTAGTGTCCACAGCCCTTATAATTCACATATTAATCTTTGGTCAGAGGGTATGGTTGTTTATCAGACTGGATTTTCTTGCAGATACTAGGTGCCTTTTCTGTGATCAAGGCTATATTTATTATCTGTGGATTTTGGGGGTGCCTAAGGGTCAAAGGGGTGAAGTCCTTGTAAGCTTCCTAGAGTCTCTCATAAAAGTCTGAAAGGCTTTTATCAGGTTTTGGGGTAACAGTAGTAATTTTGACATGTTGTTGGACCTTTTGCCCCCTCTCTTTGATGTATTTAAGAAGTGCTTGACTGTGTTGCTTTCTTTCTTTTTGTTGGCTGGAGTGCTGGCCTGGTGAGAGCTGCAGCAGTGTTTTCCAAGATAGAATTTGAGGACTTGCTCAGACTAAGGAAGCAGAAGTTTGATTTTATTTTAATTCCATAATCACCAGAAAAGCCCTTTTTAAAATTCTTTGGCCTCTAGTCAAGGGCCATGGGTTATGACTAATTGGTTTCTATTTTTGATTCCCTATGTATATGTTGTATACCCTTGAATGATAGGGCAACAGACAAAGGATGGGTGACCCTCAGTGAGAGGGACCATTCAGATGCCTGCCTAACTGCTTTCCTCTCAGCAATATTGGAACTATATGGATTATGGAGAAATATTGGTAGGTTCTCTGTTTTGTCCTTATTAGATATGTCCGTGGAACAATAGATTGGGGTTCAAACTCTATAGGCTGGAGAGGTAGTCCTCCTCACCATGGAGCACAGACAGAACAGCCTGTTGCTTTTGCCATCCATTACAAACACTCACACACTCACTCAACAGGCACTCAGAGGTTAAAATGTTCCTTATCCTGAACCACAGGGAGACCTAACAAATGATCAAGTTTTCCTTCTGCCTGAGCTGAGCAGATATAAACTGAAACTGGTACCTCCAAGGGTCTTACAGGAATCTGGCTGGCAGGCAGCCAGGTAGGCAGACTGTGTCCTCCTCCCTTTTGGGTTCAATGTGAGCCATTCCAGCAGGGAGCTAGGAACCCTCCTTCAGACCTGAGTGTACTCAAGAAATCTTGAGGGCATACCTTCCCATTGGGACCTGAAAAGGTCCTTGCTCCAATCATGAGGGGCCACAACTGGTGATGAGACAGATCAGCACAGCTGTTGTTTCCAGCCAATGTGCCTGATGCTAAGGCAAGCAGAAACACTAAAACATCACCAAGATTTGGAAGCAGATTTATTTAATGTCACAGGCACTGATATTTTAAAAATATCAGGACTCAAAGGCTCAGGGAGGGAGGTTTTGATGTGATTTTCAAGCATGAAGTAGATATTTGGCAGTTATTGATTGGTTCTTACAATATGTATCTTAGTGACCACCTTCCCATCACAGTGACCAGCCATTTTTAAGAAACAGAAGTAAGAGGAATTGTACTAGGAACTGAAGTAAACTAGAGGTTACCTGGGCAAGAAACAGAAACTGAAGTATAATGGTTGGAGAGAGGGTTATTTTCTGCTACAACATGCATAGCTGATGCATAGCAGAACCTAAATCTAGGTCTTAGTTTTTAAGTGTCTTAATCTAATTTTGTTATATTTATTTTTGCTTTGTTTTGTTTTATTGACATACTTTTCTATCAGTCTAATACCTGTTTCAAGTTCAATTTAAACTTTCACCTCTACCTAGAAAGGTCCCCTGTCCTATAGGCTGTATCAAGGGACACCCTCTGTGCTTGCATTATATCCTGTACTGAATTTATTATAGCACTTTCCATGCAAATGATACCCTTAGACATTGCCTGTCCAACCTCTTCCTCTTTTTCTAAACTGAGTACCCAGGAAAGAAACACATTTTCTCCCATAGCACCAGTTGCTTTATTGGGCTCATGGCAAAGCTGTGGACTTGAACTCCCAAACAGAAGCCATAGATCAATATTAGGCCTCAATACCTGTGCCAAAATGGAAACCTTAAGATGCAGGTAAACCAGTAGTCCCAAAATGTATTTGCTAAGGAATGTGTGCATATGTGACATAAGAGCACATACCAGAAAATTTTCTCTCTTTATATCATACTTTTATTGTCAATATCTTCAAGCCCATGAAATGTTCCTTTCTCTGAATATCAGCTATTTTTCTGCCCCATTTAAATAAAATTTCTGTTTACCTCTTTCTTTCTCATCCTCATTTCCTTTATTTGAGACAAAATATGATGTTTAACATCATCTTAGTTTAACTTAGAATGGACTACCATTTCTTTCTTGCTGGAGACAGGAGGGGCTTATTTCAAACAAGAAGTCTAGCTCCTTTGCCCCTTGAAAATAACATATCTAAGATGCAGAATATGTAGCATGAACCAAGAACCATTCTAAACACCTTACTTACATTAATTCACTTAACCCTTGCAACAACTTTGTGAGATTTGTACTGTTTATTTATCCATTTTCATATGAGGAAAATGAGGCACAGATGGATGTAACTTGCCCATTGTCTCACAGCTACTAAGTAGTAGAGACAGCCAGTAAAACCAGGCAGGCTGGATATCTCACATTTGCTTACCACCTTTGTGATCTTTTGTTTCATTGTGAAATCAAATCCATGATGACAACGACGTTATTTCAGTTGTCTAAATTGGAAACTGTAGAATCTTCAATTCAGACAGAACTTGTAGTCCAGCTTAACTTACTTCCTACCCACTGAAAAATTCCTTCTGAAACTTTCTGGATTGATGAGGGTTCATTTAGCTCTGCTGAGTACACGCAGTGATAAAGAAGAAGTACTATAATATGGATATGAAAAATAAATGTCATGAATAAAGTATTTCATAATAAAAATATATCTAATGTCTATACTCCCTTAAAATGTTTATTTTGTAGTTATTTTATATGCAAATTTGTTTGGATAAAACTCCATTTAAAAAAGGTTTTTATATAAAATATTGAGACATCTAAATTTTCTTTTTGTGCTCCCTAATTAATAGGCTTATTTTCACAGACAAAAGTACAATAGTAAAAGAGAAAAAAAAATTTGATTTGCTTATGTGGTTGTTGTTACTTTGCAGTTAAACTAAATACAGTGGGTGAGTGATCTTTTTAATATTTTCAGTTAATTTCCCACATATACTGTACTTTTAAAAGCTACTAGGGTACTGTTTTTCCCACTGTTTAAAGAAATCTGTTTGAAATGAACTACTGGAAAGTTATGACATCATAAAATCATGCTAAATAGAGCAATCTCTTTGATAGTTAATCCCTAATTAAGATGAAAATATCAATTTCAGCTGTTCATTAGACATGTTCTTAGTTTGTGCTTAGGCCACAGCAGGAGAAGCAAACCCAGAACCTTGTCATTTTAAAGAGATTTCTAAACACTGATGTTAGGCAAAACTTGCAAATACAGGATGATGGACGATAGCCACATTATTATAGCTGAGTGTGGATTCCGGAGTCAGGCTGCTTGGGTTTCAGTCCTCAGCTCCTTAACCTCCTGAGAGCACTGAATGTTTTCAACATAATGTCTAGTATTTTAGGTGGCCGATAAATGCTAATGATGTTATTTTTCCTACTCCTATGAGATCCTTCTAGAAGTGCAGGAAAAGCTTGGGTCTGAGAACAAAGGTTCAGGAATAAAATCTTCTAGTCCCAAATTCTCTATTTCCTTTAATATATCTGAAATTTGATTGATGTAGTAAGATAGCCCAGGATGAGCATATCAGGGTACCACTCATAAAGGTCAGAACTCAAGGAAATACATGTAAATTTTAGGGTAAAATGTGGTCAGGAGCCATGCTAGGTAACAAGGTGCTATAATTTAGATCTAGAATGTTCCTCCAAGGCCCACACTGTTATTCAGCGGTAGTGACAGTGGGAGACTTTAGGTCACTGGGGAGTGTCTTGAGGGGATCTTGGGACCCTGATTTTCCTCTTCCTAGCTTTCATTCCTGGCAATGAGTTGAATAGCTTTGCTCTCACAAGGATATGCCAGTCACAGGTCCAAAGCTAAGGGGCCAACCAGCCAAGGGCTGATATCTCCCAAATGGTGAGCCAAAATATGCCTGCATTTTATTTAAATTGATCTAATTTATGTATCAAATTAATGGAAAGCTGATTAACATAGGAGGGATACACAGAAACCAAAGAGTCAAGTCTGGGGTGATCAGGAGCAGAAATACCAGCAGGAGATACAAACCTGGAAACAGCAATCTCTTTAAGGAACCCGTTTTGCCATGAAGAAATGACCAGGTTTTCAATGACCTGGACTTTAACCTGGGTTTGCCCTCTGTCGGTGTTCAGGCAGTCACTTAAATTCTATGAGCCTCAGTTTCTGAGAGTAGTATTTTTTTTTTCTGACTGCAATAGCATTAATTAAATTCAGTGTGGGAAGCTTCCCACTGCACTGAAATAAAGTCTCAGAGCTATCTCTACAGCTCCCACATTTCCTCTCTATTAGTTCTCTTCAAATACAACCACCAACTTCCCAGGACCTAGCAAGCAGGGACTGAGGAGCATGCTGGTGCTGCTTGTATCATGTGATAAAACAGACACACACTTAGTTTTCCAAACCGAGCTTCCAAAGCCTCAGGCACCCATCTAAAGGGGTTCACTTCACCCTGCTTGCTTCAGGAAGTACTTACAAGGCACCTCTTCAGTGAGCAACTATATGCTATCTGATGCTGGGCTGAAGACATCCCACCAGACAAAAGGAAGTTCATTCTCGAAATGACTAGAACAGCAGAGTAAAAACAGTTCATTTCTATAGGTGCTTTAGTTGGAGGCAACAATAGAATCCGTATTTTTTCAATGATATGATCAAAGTTAATAAGTACTCAGATATTCTTCAATAATAGGCTATGCCTTTTCTTTATTTTCTGTACTCTCAACTGTCTCTTTGTTAAATTTTAAAAATATATACATTTCCCTGCAATGAATGAGGCATTTTGCTGTATGTTATAATTTTAATGTGTCAATTTCTCCATCTTAATGAAACAACTATGTTTTTTAACTGAATGATTTTCTTAATTAAAAAATGTTAGTAATTAGAACATTGTCAGAGTCCTTAATGAGTCACAGAATTTTATTTTATTTTACTTTATAGAGGAAAAAACAAAATTTCAAAACACAACAATTAAAGGGTTACAATGGTTAATACATTTCCTATTGCTATCTTTAAATTAGTTAGAGTATAAGATGTCTGCATTTAATTGTCCAAATAATATTAACATAAACCTTTCTTTTCAATGAACTCAGAGAAATTAGTAATATAACTGTCTTAACTATCTTTTATATATATATAATTTCTTTCAGCTTTTCATACTAGGGAAACAATATAATCTTTACACATGTGAGTCTGATTTATTTCACTTGTGAGTTTAGTCTCTAGTTGCATTCATCTACTTATAAAAGTCTCAGGTTTATTGTTCTTTATGGCTGAGTAATACTCCATTGTATAAAAATACCACATCGTTTTTATCCATTCTTCAGTTGATGGGCATTTAGGATGTTTCCAAGACTTAGCTATTACAAATTGTGCTGCTATAAATATGAATGTCCATATATTGCTATGGTATAATGTTTTTAATTCTTTTGGGAAGATACTCAGAAGGGGAATGGCTGGGTCAAATGGGAACCCCAATCCCAGTTTTTTGAGGAGTAGCCACACTGATTTCCAGAGTGAAAATCACTCCCACCAATGGTGGAGCAGAATTCCTTCTCCCTTGCCCCCTCCAGCATTTGTGATTGTTGATTTCTTAATAATAACCATTCTTTCCAGGGTGAGGTAGAATCTCAGTGTTGTTTTAATTTGCATCCTTCAAATGACCAGTGATGTTGAACATTATATTACATATTTATTTTCTGTTTGTATTTTTTCATCTGAGAAGTGTGTGTTCATCTCAGATGCCCATTCTTGGAATAGGTCTTTAAATTTTGGAAGTCTGATTTTTTTTTTAAGTTCTTTATATGTTCTCTATAGTAATCCATAGTCAAAGGAACAGCTGGAAAACTTTTTTTCACATCATGGGTTGTCTCTTCACTCTGTTGGTGGTTCCTCTTGCTGTGAAAAAGCTTTTTAATAATATGAGACCCCAGTTGTTGATTTTTTGTGACAGTTCCATTGTGATGGGGGTTTTATTCATAAAGTCTTTGCCTACACCAATATCTTCAAGAGGTTTACCTCTTCTATCATCCAGCACATTTAATGCTTCTGTTTTAATATTTAGATCTCCAATCCATTCCAAATTTAGTTTAGTGCATGGTGAAAGGCAGGGATCTAGTTTTAATCTTCAGCAGGTGCAGAGCCAGTTTTCCCAGCACCATTTATTAAAGCAACTGTCTTTCTTTCAGTGCATGTGTTTGGCACCTTTGTCAAGGTGGCCTAGTATACCTGAAGTTGTTTCTGTATCTTCTAATCTGTTCCATTGACCTTTAGGTCTGTTTCCTGCACCCAGTACTGTGTTGTTTTTATCACAGTAGCTTTACAGTATAATTTCAAGTCAAGGATTGTGATGCCCCTGTCTTTCTTTTGTTGCCGATGATAGCCTTTTCTATTCTAGGAGCCATAGAATTTTAGAGCCAAAAGGTTCTGACCTAAACCCCACCTGTGACTCTTCATCAATGTCTAAGTCTCCATCTGCAACCCAAAAATCTGGGTTCTGATATTGTCCTGGCCATTAAATAGCACATGACCCTGGGCAAGTCATTTCAACTTTCTTTACCTCAGTTTGTTAGTCAAACAAGGGACCTCAAACCTTATGATACTCTAAATTAAGTTTTCTATGTTGACATCTGCTCATATATTTTAAACTAATAATAAAGTGTTCCAGCCAAGTATGGTTGTCTACTTTCAACAATGAATGAGCTTTCTGGCTGTATCTGAATTCTCTTTGTCAATGGGGAAAACACAGTTTTTCTTAATAGGCTGTAAATATCCTCAAAGTAGGGACTGGGATTGATTATTTCATGTCTCCCATGGTACCTCAAACACCATGAAGTGCTGTAGAATTTAATCCCTTCATACTTTAGATGAAATGCGTCCTATGTTACCTGTTCTGAAACATCACTGGGAGAAAAATTCTAATGTAAGGGGACTCCCAAAGAAATGAGTGTTAGTTATTCTGCCCACTGCCAATTTATGAATGCTAACACACACACACACACACACACACACACAAAATTGGGTGCACATACAATTCATACATAGGTTTTGAAAAACTTATGTGAGATGTTTCTATCACATTGCTATTAACTGGATAGGTGCATTCTGTTGTTTATCTGTATGTAGTTTTAGTTCCCAAAGTTGTTTCTTCAGCAACATGCATCCTGACATGCTGATTCAAATGGATAATGTAAATTAGCCACTCAGAATAGTCTGGGCAGCCTACTTTATGATTTGGAAAGCCCCACATGTCCAAACCATAGCAGGCAATGCACTGGCTCCAAGCAGTCTCAACTGAACTGGGTTCACAAATGGCTAGCTGAGGCTCTCACTGCTCCACAGGGTCAAGACTGATTGTGTTACTCTCCTGAACTCTGTGTACCAGTAGGGCTATTTTTTTTAAAAAAAAATTCTGTCCTGTACTTCCTTGCTTCTCCAGGAGCGGGGAGTTCTCTGTGCAAGGGGCAACAGAAGGAGACCGTGACACTTGAGCTCCACAACACATGTGATTCATTTTCCTCCCCTCATGACTCAAGAAGAGATTTTTAGAATTCAATCTGAGTCTCCGTAATTCAATTTGTAGAAGAAGCAAGCAAAGATTTAATTCTATCATAATTAGTTTCGTGTGTGAATGTATTAACTAATTATTTCATTGGGAAATATATTAGGTAAATAGAGTGTGGATTTGAGGATAAGGACTACAAAAGACTCTATTAAAGGAATTTTATTGTCCGTCCCACGAAGACCTAGGGTGTCTTTCTTCATTAAGGCAGGCAGTTTAGGCCAACCCTGATTACTGCCTTGCAGGCTGGAGCTTGAAAGTATGTCTACACTCGAGATTTCTGTCTTCTTAAACAAGCAAAGACTGTTTTTTCATGCCCTGCCCACACACATCTTTATGAAAATGTAACCTTTTGTCTCAATTCCTAGGCTCTGCAGAAAAAGTCAGCTTTCTCCTGTTAGTAATTAAACCAGCTGTCGTAATACTTAGGTTGGGGTTGCAGTTGCTTTTCTGTAATTGGCACGACCATCTCCTGCTTCGTTTCAAAAACTTGGATGATGTTTTCAGCAACCACTGTGGAGTTGGTAAAATACACTATGCTTCGGTTTCTGACCCTTGAACAGAGTGGTAGAAGATTTGCTGCGGTTATAGCTGGCATGTCTAGATTATATAATTTTCTTTATAAATACAATGTATGACCAATTTAAGAAACAGCTATAGCTTGTCTAGTTTGTGAACAGCACTGACCATTATTTCCTAAGGAAAAATCACCCAGGCCTTTCCTGAAATGTTAGAATTGTTCTCACTGGAGAATTGGTTACAATAGGGGTACACATGTGTGGTGGCAGGGTTGGCAAGAGAGTGTCCCTATTCTTACGAATCTGGAAATCTTCCTTTTGATTGTCTTTCATGTTGGTTTAATTCCTGCCTTCAGGCATTTTTTCCCAGTCACTTTTGGCCTTTGTTTATTTTAAAGGAAACAAAAAGCTCTATAGAGTGGTGGGAGAGGAATATAGTTAACTACAAATTGAATTAATGTTCTCTCTCTCTCTCTCTCTCTCTCTCTCTCTCTCTCTGTCTCTCTCTGTCATACTCAGACATACAGCAGTGCTGTCTCTCTGTATTCAGTGGTGGGGATTAGAGTTTCCAAAGTAAAAGAAAAAATCACAAATGTTTTAAATTTTAACGATAAAGAATGAACACTGATGGGAAAATGTCTTAACACATAGACAGCCGTGGACAGGTCTCCCATGATCCATTATAATAAATTACTGGAAAGAGAGTAAGTAGTAAAGTGGGGAGGACACAGCCACCTCACACCCAATTCCTAAAGTCAACAAAATAGCCCAGACTATCCTAAATGGTAGGTCACTCACTGACTTTGAGAACACCTGGGTAAAGCACATTACACAGAGTTTTTACTCTGAGCAACATTTCTGCTGTAGCTGGGTAGTGAGCCCACAGCAAGGAGACTGGCACATTGGCAGTGATGATGGTCACCAAGAAGAGGAGGCAGCTCCTGGTCATAGGCACGGGAGAACCATAACGCTACCTCATCAATGGACTTTTTATGCTATAAATGTGACTTAGACCCTGCACAGAATTTTTCACATGAATTACTTTTTATGATTCTTAGACGTAAAATATTCTTGTTATTCTCTTGAGAAAACTGAGGCTCAGAAAAATAAGTCCACTTGCTTAGAATTTATTTTGAAATGGCAGAGCAAAACTCAATCCTATGTTTTTCTCATCATAAAACCCTGCTTGCTCTCCTTGGTCACACCCTAACTACTGAAATGAGTATCCGAATCTCATTAATCTTCAATGCCCTTGTTTCTCCATGTCTTTATTTCTCTGTTACCTATTTCTTAGAACTTCCACCCCAGTGGTAGGAGGTGAAGGAAGAAAAGGATCTAGTTTCTCCCTCTCCTCTATTTGCATATCGATTTCATTTTCCCACATACAAATCTGTTTAAATCTTAATCACCTCTAAGCAAGAATATTTCAATGTCAGGATCTGCAAGGACTTTGTCTGCACAACTAAATTTAGAAGTGATCATGAAAATTGATCAAATAGTCCAAAATCTTGATTGGTCATAAACAACTTCAGTAGAAAATGCTCCATTCTGCTCTTAATGGCATCCCTTTCGACTCTGATGGGTCTTCATAAAGTGGCCTACTCTGTTATTTCCTTGACATCCAAAGGACACTTCAGTCGAGGAGGGATGTACCAGGAAGAGGGTATTCTCAAGACAGTTCTTAAAAATGTACACTGGAGAGTACCAGGATTAGGCATTCTCAAATGCTGCTGTAAAGAATGTAGCATAGGACCCATTTAGGAATTTGATGATGCACTCCAAGACTTTGAAGGATATTTATGTTCTTAGATCTAACAATGCATCCAGACATTGTTTCTAAGTCAATAAGTGCAGACACATGCAGATACATGCTTGTCCAGAAGTGTTCATTGGACAGCTGAATTATAATAGTGAAAAATGGGGGACAATCTGTCTGTGATGGGGCTTGTCTAAGTAAATGATGACACATCCATATATTCTTATATTATATAGTCATGAAATGGATTTTGCAGAGAGTATTTAATGATTTGAAGAAATGATCATGAAATATTAAACAAATAAAAAATATTTCAAGATGTTCTGTTCAATAGGATATCCACTAGTCCCTCATCCCTATTTAAATTTTAATTAATTATAATTAAATAAAATTAAAAATTTAGTTCTTCAGTCACACAAGGCACATTTTGTATTCAGTGGCTATCACTGCGAGCAGTGCAGACGTAGAACATCTCCATCATCTGCAGAACAGAGGGAATCATGTAGAATATTGCATTCTTTCCAATATATGAATAGACAAAGAAAAATATTAGAAGGAAATACATCAAATAATTATTATGATGATCTTTAGTTAGTGGGTTTAAAGGACAGGTAGGCAAATATCCTCTGTAAAGTGCCAGATGGTAAATATTTTAGACCTCATCAGCCCTTTGATCAATGCCACAACCACTCCACCCTGATACTGTAGGATGAAAGCTGCCAGCCACAGTAAGTCAGTTAATAAGCATGAATGTTTTGATAAAACTTTATTGAAAAGAACAGATGCTGGACTGAATTTGGCCTGGAAAATATGATGTGTTGTCTCTGATTATGTGATTGAAAGTGAAGGATTTTTTTCTGTGCATATACCCATATTTGAACTTTAAAAATTAACAAACTCTGTATCTTTTATTTTAAAATAAAAACCTACTGGCTGTGGACATGTACATGTAACAACATCACCCTGGAAGGTTGCAATAGGAAGAACACAAGTTGGAGCCCAGAGCAACTTAGTGAGTCAGGCATACCATACCTCAAAAATAAGAAATAAGGCTGGGCATGGTAGCAAATGCCTGTAACCCCAGCACTCTGGAGGATGTGACAGGCGGATCACTGTGAGTTCAAGGCCAATTTGAACTGCATAGTGAAACCCTGTCTCAAAGACAAGAAAAGTAAATAAACAAATGGATAGATAGATAAACAAACAAACAAACAAACAGGGAAGGTGATGTAATTCAGTGTAAAAGCCCTGGGTTCATTCTCCAGTACCCACCTACACACACTATTAATAATAATAGTGATGATGATGATAATACTACCATAAAAACTCACCAGAAAAGTTTATATATGTCTACCCAGAACCTCATTTGTGATTTTGCATTCCAAGGTTTCAGTTACTTGCTGTCAGCCATACTCTGAAAGTATTAAATGGAGAATTCCAGAGATCAAAAATTCATGACTTTTAAATAATTTTCATGATACTATAGTGTTATAATACTTCTATTTTTAATTAGTGTTAATAATCTCTTACTATACCTAATTTATTAATTAAACCCTACTACAAGCATATATGCATAGAAAAAATAGTATATGTGGGGGTTATTAGCATTCTTGGTTTCAGCCATCCACCAAGGGTCTTGGGAATATGTGTGTGTGTGTGTGTGTGTGTGTGTGTGTGTGACTTATTTCTAGATCTGAAAATTCGGGTGCAGATACATGGATTTCTTTGCAAAGCGATGAAGAGTTATTGAATTATTCAAAGCCCATGTACTCCTAAGTCTGTAATTCCTTACCATTTTTGTTCCAGTCTACCCTACCTCTCCCCTCTCCATGAAGAACATGTATACTAGTTGCTGTAAGATGTTATTTGTCTTAATTTATTAATCCATTTATGCAGAAGATCACACTTTTTTAAAAATTTTTGCATGAGATTCATATATGTTACCTATAAAAGTTCAAGGGACAAGAATCTTAAGAGAAGAAAAATTTATTATGTCCTGTTGTTATGGACATTTCAAAGGTGGGAAGCTAGGCGCTAAGGGTTAGTTTCTCTTCTCTGGAGGACAGGGGTTCAGCTCTGAGTCTACCAGGATGGAGAAGCATGTCCCTTAGAGAATGGTTCCCCGGAGCAGGCAGCCTCCACACAATTTTTCCCATGTAGTCCCAGCCAAGGGTTCTGCACAAGGGTCTTTGCAAGGCCTGTTTTGCAATCATCTGTAAAGCAGTTTCTAGTGCATCTCTGAATCAGCAGGCACTTCCGTGAGCTCCAGGGCCGGTGTACCTCATGAGCACCCTGAACGCAGCCTGCATGGACTCTGGAAGGAGCACTGGGAGAGGGTCAGGCCTCTGCCTATCTCTGGATCCCACTTTCAGTCTCCCTCACCTGCAGAGGACAGGGACGCACATGACCCGTACCGTGGTTTTCAACTGAGCTTCAGGAGTCCTGGGAAAAGAGTCCTTGGGTTTTAGGACCAGGGCTCTTTCTCTGCTTCAGCCACAGACTTTCCACAGTACATTTACGCTACATGTAAGAGTTGCAGTCAAAAATATATTATGACTGCTTACATTTAAAAAAAATTATTACAGTGAAAGACACATTGTCATTAATCCCTCCCAAGATATTCCCACTCTCATTGGGCACTCTTATCCCATCCTTCTTGTCACTATCTGAAGCAGTTCTGGAAATCCTCTTTCTTTACAACATGTAATTAAAGCAAAAGTACCTTACCACCCAACAGGAAAGCAGACTCATAAAAACACGATAGTGTGTCCTTATCTATCTTGTGTTCCAGCTGTGGCACTGTGCCATTTTTGGATCTCCCCTGAAGTCAAAATGAATGTGGCAGGACACTGAGACACCCACAATGCAACTAAAGACACTCACGAAAGAGAACTTAGAGAACTGCCTGAGAAAGTGGCAGGACGGATGGGATAGGTGTGGGTGGTTCGATGGGAGAGATTAATGATGATACGTCTTTTACTGTAATAGATTTGCTTTAAGTCAGTCATTCACTGTATGTTTCAATCACAGCTCATGTTGGGTTTCTGAGTTTGATTTTGACCAAAGCATTCTGCTATGTCGCTGCTGCTGGGGCCGCGGGAAAGTAGAAAGAAATTATTTATCACAAACTAGTAAGCTACAGTCATGTTTCACTGGTTCTAAAGAGTGTTTTAAATGTTTCAAAAATTTGAAACCAATGTTCTAAAACATGAAGATTTTACATCCAAAATTTTTAAAAAAACCTAAAACAATCACAAAACAACTAATACATCTCTGAGATCTCATGAAAAATCAGAAACTCTGGCAACATCCATCTCACAATTCCTCATAGGACAATTAGCTTGTGCTGAGAAGTAGCTACTTCCGTGGGAAGGATGAGCCCCCTCCCACCTCCTGCTTCTTGTCTTGCCCCTCCTTGCCCCTCCTTGCCCCCTCCTTGCCCCCTCCTTGCCCCCTCCTTGCCCTACCTCCCCATTGCCTGCCTGGCCTCTGTAGCCATTTGGGTACAAGATCCTGAGAGCTAGAAGACTGACACTGTCCTTACCTGGTCCCATAGCCTATTGGATTTCCTAACACTTTCGGCAACTAGTAAACAAATTAAAGCTAAAATTCTTTCTCTAAGATGGCCCTGAGTGCATGACTATCTTAGCCATGAATGTTCTGCTCAGGAAAAATGCTGGGGTCCGGAGCTGTTTTTTGTGTAAATACAAAAAGGGATGAAGTCCCAACCAAGCAAACAGATTTCCCTTCCAACAATGCCATGTTGCTAAAGATATTCTCCAAATCTCATTTTGTTCTTTCCCCTCCATCAGTCACAAGTTAAGGAGGTATTTTCTGTTCTCCCTTGATGTAGTCCTGGCCAGGGTGTTCCAACAAACATAATAGTAATGATTTCTAGACTGTGCTCACTTTTCTCTGGAACAGGGATTGTGAAGATTCAGAGATTGCAAAGGGGCAATCTCTACCCCTACGTGACTCAGGAATAAGCAGCTATTTGCCAAATCATGCCAGTAAATCATCTATGGTAAATGGTAAAGCTATGCAGTTTTAAGCCACTGAGACCAGTGCTGTTTGTCACTACAGCATAACCTAGTCTATCTTGACCACTTACTTATGTGTCCTCACTGAAAAATAGCATTATCAAGCCCCTGCATTCTGCTCCCCAAATTCCATTTCCCACAAGCCAACCACATCTATTCTTTCTTTGAAGTCTCTACTCTTGAATCTAAGGATCAAGTTAGAATATTGATAAGCATTACCTGCTCTCATATGCTCAATTATTAGCATTGCTCTATCCTTGAACTTCATTTTGCTTTTCTTCCCTATTATATAATAGATTGGAGGTCACACATGTTCCTACTTTGAATAATTCATCTCCACAGAATCTCAGTATTTCTGTTAGAACATTTATTTCTTTCATTTTAATATTTTATCATTTTTGTCCAAAATGTATGACCTTAACTGGTTGCCATGCATTTCATTTCTTCTTGCCTTAAATATTTTAGAAGTTTCAAAGTACAAACATTACTCACAGAGGGCATCACAAAAAATTCTCGGTGTTAGATCTGTATTATTTAATTACAACTGGTTGTCATTACAATGATTGTTTTTCCCCTTCTGATCTCTTTCTGCTTTTGCTCCAGTCTTCACTTTCCTTGGAATATGGTAATTCATGATGTTTGGCCATAGTACCTGCTGTTGGAAGTCAGACTGCTAGGGATTAGGCCCTCTCTTCCTCTTCCCATGTAGGCTACCAAGGCTTGTGAAAAGCACCAGAGCTAGGACTTTTGCTGAGGTATCAAAAATCATAATCATCAAGCACAGGGTGAAGAAAAGTAAACCACTGAACAACACTGCTGCAGACTGGGTTTTGACTATCTACCAAAGGCCAAGGCCTTTGTCCCCAGAGGGGCACTATTGGGAGGCAGTAGTAGAACCTATAGGAGTTGGGGCTTGGGAAAGGTGTTCAGTCAATGAGGTGTGCCCTTAAGGGTCCCAGCTACATTTTTACTCCTTCTGCTCCCTGGATCATGATATGAGTGGTTTTCCTTCACCATGCTCTCCCACCATGACATGCTACCTTGCCACAGGCCCAAAGAAATAGTTCCAGCCAATCCTGGAATGGAGCTTCCAAAACTGTGAGCCAAAATAAATCTTTTCTCTTTTTAAGTTGATTATCTCTGGTATTTTGTTATGGTGATCAGAATTTGACTAACACAGTCATGCTTTCTTCATTTGTCACTATAGTAAAGAGGAATACAATTGTCATTTTTAGTAATATGATCTAATAAATGGCCTATATTCAGCTATGACAGGTAATAGTGTGAAAATTTCATATGAACCATCACAGCATCTCTTGAGAGATGTCTCCCTAGCCTTTCCAAGGGCAAGGCAGCCCTGGTTACTAGGACCTGTAAGTTGTGTGGAAGAAGGATTCTTCCTCACTCATTGCATTGTACACATGTTGACTCTTCCACTCTGTCAAGGTGAGTGTGGTGTAGTGAGTGGTATCCAGTCAGGTAACTTGTCACATTTAAGTGACTTTATTAAACAAATGTTACAATTCCCAATATCCTACACCTTCCCTTGGTAGCTGCTTCTATCGTTTCCCCTAAATTCAAACATGCCAGACAGACACAAGACTCAACCACTCCAGGGTGTTCCCCCTAAACATTTTATTTGCACCAAGCATAGTATGTGCGTCAGCCCATTGTCTGCTGCCATGATGGACCACCACGAACCAGGTCAACCATAAACAAGGCTTTTTTTGGCTCATGGTTCTAGAGGAAAGGAGGTTGGAGACTAGAGGACTGCATTGCTGAGGACCTTCTGGCAGTGTCATAGCACGGTGGGAGGCATCCTATGGCAAAGAAGCAAGTGAGAGAAGGAAAGAAAAAGGATCAGAACTCCTTTTCTTTTTTTAATAACAAACTATCTCCCAGGATAATGGCCATAAGACATGTAAATGGTAAACTTCTGTGACTTAATCATCTCTTAAAAGTCCTACCTCTTAATTCTGTTACAGTGGGAATTAGATTTCGGCATGAGTTTTGGAGGGAAGCCTCAAAACATAGCCTCAGGTGTTGAGGAACTTTGTATACTTGGTGGACTACAGGAAAGATCACTTCCGGCCACTTTCTGGCCTTTTATCCTGTCCCTCTGCCACCTCACCTCTCCTCTCTCACCACACACCCTGCATCCCCATGAGCAGCTCTTGGGATGAGTGTCCAAACTGTGCTCAGTATGAATCCCTGACAGGAAAGTTTTATCGGATCAGAAAAACCAGCCTCAGAGGTAGGACTCTCACACCAGCTTCCACAGAAATAGCATTTCCTCAGTAACATCATACTCAACCCCTGATTTTTTAACTGAATCATCATCTGAGCCTGGTCTACAGAAGCAGTAACTAAGAAACATACACATTGGTCTATATAATTAAAAATTTTTTTTAAAGGGATAAAAAAGATGCAGAACTTCAAAACAAAATAATAGGAAATTAACACGAAATACATTGCATATTATCGAAGTAGTTGTTCAGATTATAAGATTTAGGCATAAACAATGATCAAACAATTGAAACACAAATTATTCTTTTTGATGAACTAACAGAGATTGGTAGTATTTAATTTTAACAGTAGATCTAAAGTAAATATTCTGTAAAACCAAGGTCTAATCATCTGAAGATGATGAGGAGTCATTAATGAAGTATCAATAATCCTGCATGTAGTGACTAAAGATCCCAACTCTAAGGGGCGGGTCAAGACCCAGCCGACGGAACTGTTTAGTCTTCGGGCACCACCAGGCACCCTGAGTCACCACCCAATCACATGGCTGCTCTTCTCCGCACACCAACTTACAAGGAAAGAACCAGTAGTTAATTAATTTCCTCAAGTCAGGGAGTAATTTCCTAGTAAGCTCTTTTACATTTCCTCATCATTTCTTGACCTTGTAAATCTCTCATCTCCATTTCTTCTTTATTCCAACTTTGTTGAGTCGGGGCAGCTGACTTCTTTTATGGCCATGTACGTCCGGGTCAATGGCCATTTGTCCATTGGCCGAGTGAGTCTGCTCTGCGCAGGCGCAATGGCCTGGCAGGAATCAGGCCAAGGCGCTTTGTCGTGAAGTGTGTGTCAACGTGGTGGTCCGGCCACGCCTGCTCTCTGCTGGCTGTTTGACCTTTGTGAGGCCGGCCTGGTTGAGAAGACTGAAGGTGATGAATGGAATGGGCCAGTTTTACTGCACCGTAGTGTGAGCCGAAGGTCTAGACACAGGCGGTGCCTTCTGCTGTTCTTTCTGGGCTTCTTAACATCTATGAAGGAAACAACTCCTGTCCTTTCTTCCCTTCAACACTGTTCTCCCTGCTTCCTTCAAAAGATTCTAAGCAAGTCCTACCTGCAATTTTAAGATCATAGCTTAGATCCCTTAAAACATCATTTCTGAAAGGTGAAAATACGAATCCAAAGTAAGAGCAGAAAAAAATAGCCTTTCAGCTTAGCCTTGCTTTTGTGAAAAATCTCAAGTAGATAGTTGGGGCCTCAGAATGATGGTAGCCGCACTCTCTGCTCTTTGTTAGAGTTCATTTTGCTCACCTTTTATGTTAGCAGTGTTACCCTAGCCTTGACAACTTGACCTTGAACCATAGTTTTTCTAACACCATCTAGTAATCCTAACCAGCGCCTGAAGCTGACCTCCCTTTGCGTTCAATTATCTTCCTAAATGTCCACAGCTCCCCCGACTTTCCTTGTCCTCAGAGTCTCTCGCCTTTGCCTCACGAGTTTGAGAATAAAAAGCCTGAAGAACACACCGCCACTATTTTAGGTGCACATAACTTTCAACGCCTGTGCAAAACGTTCATATGCAAATAATCTACTTTTAAAATAATGTTGAAAATCACATTTTGCAAGCAACCAAGCTTAATTGCTCTACAGCGCCATCTAGTGACGCTGGATGCTACAGTAAACCTCCAATCCATCAGGAGCCTATCAGAGGTAGTGTATTCCTGCAGTATTTCAGGCCCGACGGAAAGAGCTTTTCTATATTTTCACAAGTTCCAACTAGGCTTAACGAGTAGAGCATAAGTGACCATGGCCCATGGAAGTGTACATTCTCTAGTACCAAGGACTACAATACCTCTTTTATTTTGGGAAGGTATTAAAAATTTTTCATTCTTACTGAACTTTTTCGCTCAAAATTGACATCATTTCCCCCAAACATCTTTTAGTCTTCATGTCAGGCTATATGCATGCTCACTCCCTATGCACGAAGCTCTGGTTTAAGTGGCTTAGAATGTATTAACTCTGCTGACTTCCACAATGACAGGGAGCGATGGCTGTCATTGGTATCCGCATTTCACATACTAAACAAGGCACAGAGCATCTATTGAGACACATGAAGTTAGCATCCCTTTTCAGAGTAATTGTTCCTTTTACTTATTAATTATGCTTTGCAAAGCTTATCCAGGGGATAAAGAAGATTTCTAGGAAGGCTACCAAGTTTTTCGGTAACTCACAAAATCAAGCATGGCTGCTAAAATGTTAAGAGTTGTTACTTCTGCTGAGCAGGAAGGGGCTATAGCGACAAATTATCTGTGACTTGGAAATAAAGTGATCCCTGGCCTGGAACTTTGACCTGGAGGAATTAGCTGTCTATAGCTGTCACTCAAAGATTCTAACGTATGACTGAAGTAGTAAGATTCTAATGTTTTAAGGAGACAAGACATGCAAATGATAAAAACATAAGAAAATTCAAATCATGCTGTTGTGTTATATTCTCCCCAAACAGCAAGATGTTTATCATAGAACTTAGAAAATGGACCAAGAATGGGATCATGTTTATCCAGAACTACACAACGGTTTAGCAGATTGGAACTCATGGATATTCTCCTTGAGCAAAGAGATGTATGTTGCTTTTGGACAGAGAACGTATGCTTGGTTTTCCTTGGCTTGAAAGGCATATTTCTCAAGACTATCTAGTTTTTTTGAACTAACTTTGTGTTGACTTCCTTAGCATCTCTGCCAGTTATTATGTATTGCCTACCAGTTCCAAATCCACCCTTTATCAATTACTCCATGAAAATGGAGCTAGACCCTGTAAGTATTTCTCTTTTGTCACCTGGCAGGATGGTCTACGTATGGTAGAGGAGGAGTTCATTTTCCCCTCCTCATTCTGGTCTGTGCTCTTTTCCAATTTCTACAGTGCTCATGTCTTCTCCAATTTCTTCAGCCCTAGGCATCCTCAGTATACACTGGCTAGTGGCACCCCAAGGGCATCTCCTTCCTCCAGAACCTCCTGAGTGGCTTTGTAGTAAATTCCAAGCAGTGCCACCTCCCTGTGAGTGACTTCCCTGACACTCCCAGAAGGTAAGCTTCCAGCAGGCTCTACTGATGGGGCAGATCTGTACTTGAGCCATCCATTGAGCAATGGCTGTACCCACCCCTCTCCGGTAAGACCTTTCACAGCTAGGGAGTTTGTCCCAGCCTGGGAGGAGTGGCTATGCCTTTCATGTGCTATTCTTGTACTACGTACTGTTACTTATATTTCCTACTAGCTATTTTCTCATCACTCCAACTTCTTTTCTCAATTTTTCTTCCTTTCTCTTCCTTCCTTTCCCTCTCCCCCTCCCTAGCTCCCCTTCCCATTTGAATATTTTCTTGTGATTTCACAATATCTATTATGCATTTTGGTCCTTGTTTACACTTTCACTTTCTTACATCAGATTAAACTATGCAGTATGTACACATGTGTCTGATTTATTTCACTTAAGAGTAGGTTCTCAAGGTGCATCCATTTACCTACAGATGTCTCGTGATTATCCTTCTTTATGGCTGAGTAGTACTCTGATGTATAAAAAAACTTCTTTATCCATTCATCCTTTGATGGACATTTGAGATGTTTCTAAATTTAGCTATTACAAATTGAACCACTTAAACATATATTACTGTGGTATGGTGCTTTTAATACTTTCAGGAAGATACCAAGAAGGAAAATAGCTGGGTCCAGTGGGAACTCTAGTCCTAGTTTCTTGAGGAATCCCCACACCGATTTCCACAGTGGTTACACCAGTCTACACTCCTATCAACAGTGGAAAAGTGTTCCTTTTTTCCCACTGCCCCTCCAGAATTTGTTATTGGTTGATTTATTGATAATAGCTATTCTTTCTGGAGTGAGATGAAACCTCAGTGTTGTTTTAATTTGCATTTCTCAAATAACCAGTGATGTTGAACGTTTTTTCCACATATTTATTTGCTGTTTTTACTTCTTCATCTGAGAAATGTCTGTTCATTTCAGATTGAGTTTTGGTTTGGGTCTTTAAATATTTGGAGGTCAATGTTTCTTTTTAGTTCTTTTTATGTTCTTGATAGTAGTCCTTTGTCTGATGACCAGCTATCAAATTATTTTTTCCCAAGATATGGGCTGACTCTTCACTCTGTTGATGGTTTCACTTGTCTTGCAAAAGCTTTTTAATAAGATGAGATCCCAATTGTTGATTCTTTGTGATAGTTCTTGTGTGATTGTGTTTTATTCATAAAGTATTTGCCTACACCAATTATCTTCAAGCATTATACCTCTTCTATCTTCCACTAGATTTAATATTTGTTTTAATATTTAGATCTTTGATCCCTTTTGATTTTAGTTTAGTGCATAGTGAAAGATATGGGTCTAGTTTTAATCTTCAGCATGTAAAAAGTCAATTTTTCTAGCACCACTGTTGTAGTCATGGGTTACACAGAGAACAATTAGAATAAGGACATGGAGTTTATAATATTATTTTTATGATGGTCACCCAGGCTTAACACAAGAAAACGCAGGAAATCTATCCACATCATTAAAGACATAGAATATTCAGCCAAGGGCCTGAATCCCACAGCAATGTCCCAAATGAGTCCAGATGGAGACCCAGAGCTCACGACAATGCCTCCCACGAGTCCAGCTGGAGGTCTAGAGCCCACAAGAAGGGCTCACGCCAGTATCTTTTACGGATCCATGCTGGGAAGGCCCAGAGGTCAGCGGTGGAAGCCAGAAAGTCTATGCCAGCAGGGTGAAGGAGCTGTGCTGGTAGGTTGAGGGTTCTATGCTGGAGCCAGAAGTCACACTCACAACAAAGACCAGGGCTGTACTGAAAAGCACTGCAGCCATCCTCAGTGACACAGAGGCCCAGAGCTCCTCCAACAACAAGCACAGTTGAGTACATGCCAGGAAGCCAGCATGACAAGTTCATCCTGGAGACCAAGCTGCACACGTCTTCCCCCCAGAGCCAGGAAGCAATGCTTGATGTGAGGACCAGAGCTTCTCCAGGAGAACCAACAGCTCAAACAGAAACATGTAGGAGAACCCACTATGCCTCAACGCACTAATATCTTAACACACTAACGTGAATAGCTTCTCCTTTTCCACATCTCCATTTATGCTGTCAACTTTCCTCAGGTGAAACATCTACACCTAATGCCATGCTGATGTAATCCAGCTGGCGTTAAGTTGACCACAAGTTTTCAATCCATAACAACCACTTATTAAAGAGGCTATCTTTCTTCCAATGAACATGTTTGGCTCCTTTGTCAAAGAAAAGGTGGCTGAATGTATTTGGAGATGTTTTTGAATCTTTTAATCTGTTCCATTTATCTTTCAGTCTCTTTTTTTAATTTTTTCCCAGTCTTGTGCTGTTTTTATTGCATAGCTTTGTAGTATAGTTTCAGGTTCAGGATTGTGATACCTCCTGCTTTGCCCTATTTGCCCAGAATTGCCTTTGCTATTCTAGATTTCTTCTGGTTGCAAATGAGTTTTGGGATTTTCTCTAGCTCTGTGAGGTGTGACATTAGAATTTTGATCAGGATTGCATTGAATCTGTATAACAATTTTAGAACTATGCTCATTTTCATTATATTGGTTCTTCCTGCCCAAGAACAAGGGATATCTTTCCATTTCCTGATATCTTCAATCTCCTTTTTCAGAGTACTGTAGTTTTCAACATAGAAGTCTTTTACTTTCTTTGTTGGGTTTATTCCTAGGTATTTAGGCTTTTTTTGGATGCTATTGTGAAAGGTGTTATTTTCTTAATTTCTGTCTCAATGAATTTGTTATTTGTGTACAGAAAGGCTATTAATTTTTTAGCACTGACTTTGTATCCAGCTACATGACTGAACTTTGTTATTAAACCTATGAGTCTTTTGGTGGAGTTTTTGGGATCTTTTATGTAGAATATCATACCTTCTGCAAAAAATGATGATTTAACTTCTTGCTTTCCTATTCTTATTCTTTTTATTTCTTTCTCTTGCCTGATTGCTCTGGCTAATGTTTCTAAAACTATATTGAATAAGAGAGGTTGACAGTGGACTTTTTTTGTCTTTTTCATGATTTTAAAGTTTTCATTTTTGTCCATTTTGTGTGATGTTAGCTGCTAGTTTGTCATAGATGACTTTTATCAGATTGAGATGAAGACCATCTATTCCAATTTTCTGTAGGGTTTTTATCATGAATGGATACTGAACTTGGGCAAATTCTTTTTCTTCCTCCATTGGGATGATCATGTGGTTTTGTCCTTGGCTGTATTAATACAGTATATTACATTTATTGATTTGTGTCATCACTGGAATGAATTCTACTTGGTTAGGGTGTATAAACCTCTCAGTAATTTAATGTAGTCTGTTTACCAGTGTCTTACTGAGGATTTTTTTGTCTATGTTCATTAGGAAGATTGGCCTGTAGCTGTCAGTTTTGGTTGGGTCTCTCTCTGGTTTTGATTTCAAGGTAATACTTGCTTCCAAGAATGAATTTGGAAGTACTCTTTCCTGTAATTTCATTAAAGAATTTGAGAAGTAATGGCACTAAGTCTTCTCTAAATTTCTTATAGAAGGCAGCAGTGAATCTGTCAGGTCCTGGGCTTTTTTGTTGTTGTTGTTGTAGTTGGTAGGGTTTTAATTACATCTTCAGTTTCAGTGACTGATTCATTTAGAATTTTTATATCTTTTTGATTCAGTCTTTGTAATTTATGTATATCTAGGAATCTGTGTGTTTCTTCTACATTTTCCATTTCATTAGAATACAGGTTCTCAAAGTAGGTATTGATGATCTCTTGAATTTCTGAAGGATCTGTTATGATTTCACTCTTTTCATTCCTAATTGCAGGGATTTGAGTTTTTGCGCTTTTTTTTTAAGGTTGGGTAAGAATTTGTTAATTTTATTTAATCTTTCATAGAACCAACTCTTTGACTCATTGATTCTTTGTATTGTGTTAGTAGTCTCCAAAGCACCAATTTCTGCTCTGATCTTTATAATTTCTTCCTTCATACAAATTTTGAGCTTGACTTGCTTTTTTGTTTTTCTAGAAGCTTGAGATTCAACATTGTGTTGTTCATTTGAGCTTGCTCTGTTTTTCTGATATGGGAATTCACTACTATAAATTTTCCTTGTATGACTGCTTTCATTGTGCCCCATAAGTTCTAGAATGTTGTATTGACATTATCAGTTAATTGTAAAAACTGTCTAATTTCTCCTTTAATTTTATCTGTGATCCATAGGTTGTTCAGATGAGTGTTATTTAATTTCCCTGTGTTTACGAAGTTCTTGTGGTTTCTCTTGCCATTGATTTCCAATTGCATTGCACTATGGTCTAACTTTAGTTCCTTTGCATTTATTTAAACATGCTCTATGAGCTATGCAGTCCATTTTGGAGGACATCCCATGAGGAGCTCAAAATAATATGTATTCTTATGTTGTGGGATAGAATACTCTGTATACATCCACTAAGTCTATTTGTTCAAAAGTTTGGTTCAGTTCTAATATTTCATTGTTAATTTTTTTCTAGTTGATCCATCTATTTGTAGCAGTGGGGTATTGAGATCCCCCACTATAATTGTATTAGTGCTTTTTTTCATTTTTTAATTGTTACTATTTCTTTCATATAGTTGGGTGCACCAATATTTGGTGCATATGTATTTATGTTTGTTATCTCTTCCTCTTGAATTTTTCCCTTTATCAGGATATAGTGACCTTGCTAATCAGTCTTGGCTTGAAGTTCATATGGTCTGAAAATAGGATAGCTACCCCTGCTTTTTTGGAGAGTTCCTGTCACGTGGAGTATTGTTTTCCATCCTTTGACTTTCAATCTATTAATTTCTTTTTTAATTAAATGTTTATTTTATGCAGCATAATGGTGGATCTTGCATCTTAATCCATTCTGCCAATCTATTTCTTTTGCTTGATAAATGGAGACCATTAACATAGATGGTTCTAACTCATATGCATTGATTTATCCTTGTCGTGTTATTTTCCTGTTGTTAGCTCCTTTCTCCCACTCTGTTTAATTGCTTGCCTTGCCTCGTGGATTCTTTTTGTTGGGGTTAATGGAATTGTGATCCTTGTTATCTTTTTCTAGAATATCTTTTGGAACATTTTTGAATGCTGGTTTGGTGTTCATAAATTTCCTCAGATGTTCTTTGTCATGGAAATGCATTATTTTTCCATCAATTTTGAAAGATGTGTTTGCAGGGTACATCAGTATAGGTTGGAGGTTGTTTTCCTTTAGGGCTAGAAGTATTTCACTCCAAGCTCTCCTTGATTTGAGGATTTGTGTTGAGTAGTCTGCTGTTATTCTGATGGGCTTTCTTTTATAGTTGATTTGTTGTTCTCTAACAGTTTTTAATATTCTCTTCTTGTGTTGAATTTCTGTGATCTTGACTATTATATGCCTTGGTATATTTTTTTAACAGTGGGTAGTTGGAGTTCTACATGCCTCACTTATCTGTATGTTAAATTCTTCTTCTCTGCTTGAGAATTTTCTGACACTGCTTCTGTTAACAGATGTTTATGCCATTTGTGCTGTGCCCTGCTTTTTCATGACTTCAATCAATCTTATGTTATTCTTTGCATTATCTAGAAGCTGCTGGACTGATTTCTTGTGGTCTCTTGTTATTTTTAGTCTTTCTAGTCACAATTGTTAACTGCAATCCTGTCTTCTATATCTCAAATTCTGATCTCACATTGACTAAGAGATACTAATAATATAGCTAATTTACTTTTTTCTCTCTTTTTCTTTTCCTTCCCCCTTTCCCCTGTCCTAGTTTCCTTTTCCTTGTAAACAATTTCTTCCTATTTCAGAATATCTATTGTATGTTTTAGACCTTATTTACTTGTAAATTGCCTGTGACAAGTAGGTTTACTGCTAGTATTTAGAACCCTTATAAAATGACTGTTTCTCAGAGGTGTTTTCTAGGTGTAGCTGGCTTTTGGGTGTTGAGTTCATTGCAAGATCCTAGCTCTTCAATTTATTGGGGATGAGAAGTTGCTGCCTACTTGGCTGAGCCCCTGTTTCTTAGCACTTGCTCATACTATTTTTTATGACTCTTAGGCAATCTTAGTCTTGGTCTACCAGGAAGAACAACTGTTTAGAACAGTTATGTTTCTTTTCACTAAAGTGGTACAATCAGCAATAGCAATAGTATCAAACACAGCCTAGAAAATGACAGACTGAAGTAACCATTAATTTTCCACTTTTAACCATATGAACTAGATTTGTGTTTGTAGCAAAATGTAAAATGAACCATAAAATTGTATGCAATAAATAAGCCATCAACATAGCAATTTAGAGGGAGTTGGGGAGAAAATATAGAAATAGAAGAAGAGAGATTGGAAGCAAGGCTGGAGGACAAAGAAAGATCATGCAATCTTTGGGAAACTGGTGAAGAAGACAGGAGGCAAAAACAGAGGGAAGAAATAAAAACAAGAACAGAACAGAGCAGCAACAACACAAAAACTAGAAACCATGTTGATACTCATCTAAAAATAAAAACAATCAAGAAAAAACAAAACAAAATAGGAAAATTTAAAAAAAAACAAGAAAGGAAGAAAAAAAGTCCAAAGCAAGGTGTGTGTCTTCTGTCACTAGTACACAATATGGGTGAACAGAGTCTAAATCCAAGTTGATGACTCCCAGCAAACCAACTGTAGCTTTACATCAAGGTACTGCATATGCAGCTGTAGCTTTACAGTGAGTCTGAACCTTTAATTGCACTGCAGTTAAGGCTGGTTGTGTGGCTGGAACCAGATCTGTTAAGCCTGCAGCAGTCAATGCATCCACTCTGATTTGAACTTGGCTCCCTTCAAGTTCAAACGAGGTTCCCTGACTTCCTGTTGATTTGAACTTGGCTCCCTTACCCTGACACTGGGAGTTTCTAGATGGAGTCAAATTCAGATGGCCCCTCTCCCAGAGGGCTCCCAGCCCATCACCCTCTCCTGTGGATGTCTGAACCTGAATAACTCACCAGCCAGTGCAGTCAGCTACATTCACTGCTCCATTCCATTTGTGTGTTTTTCTGTGCAGGCCTCTGCAGTCTTGGGCAGTCACTGTACATCTGCAGGTTCAAGCCACCCCTCCCACATGGTGAGTTGGGGCTCAGGGAGAAAGCACAGCCTGCCACCTCCTTCTTCATTGAAGTCTCTCTCTTTCTTCTCCCCACGGGCTTCAATTCTCACTTCAGATCTTTCCTCAGTCCCGGGGACTCAAATACCTCTTTGGTTTCCTCCTCGCATTGCTATATTCCAGTGTCTGGACATCAAAACTCAGAGAGGCTCTTTCTTGCTCCTTTTTTTTTTTTTTTTTTTTTTTTTTTGAGACAGGGTCTCGCTATGCAATTCAAACTGGCCTTGAGCTCACTGTGTAGCCCAGGCAGGAACTTGTAGCAATCCTCCTGCCTTAGCCTCCTGAGTGCTGGGATTATAGGCATGCACCACCATACCTGGCTAAAACTAGTAACTTTTTACATGAAATGACACCAGTTTGATTTGCTGTGCAGTGTTTCTGTCATGGTACTATATTACCATCATTGATGCATCAGACATCTTTATGAATTCACTCAATTTCCCAGAAACCATGGTTCTTTAAGAAAGCAGTCCTATATATGGGGCACAAACAATCTGCTCATGATGTAGCAATATTTAGCATTATACCTGGTATATCAGAACACTATTTTTTTAAATCAGTCTCTTGTGTGTCTGGTTATTTACTGCACTCCCTCAGACCAGTCTTATCTGGATAGGCAAGCAGAACCAATTCTAGACCTAAAAATCTGAATACAGACTTAGGACAATTGTAACCCCATGAAGATGCCACCACTGATAACTTGTATTGGCAGCCACCTGATTGCTCTAACACCTTTATTTCACTTCTTGAAATTATATTGCTTAATGCAACTTTGCTACATCAGAAGAGATACAAATTTACCAAAATGGAGAAATCGCAATGATCCATGAAAGAACCTTATCTTCTGGCTCATTTGCTTTGTGGTCAACAGGAGAGGTTAGGATAATGTGGTGGTTACTGACAATGAACTTGACCTACTAATGGATCACAAGCCAGTAGCCTTCAATGTGCCATGAAAACAAGCTGTGGGTCTCTCTTAATACCATTCCATTTTGTAGACTGGAATCATTTTTTTTACACAAGCCAGCTATATTATTTAATGTATCTAATATTCAACCTCCAGTGACTTAGTAAATCTGGATGATAAAGAGAAAAAAATTAAACACTGGTTACAAAGACTACTACTTTGACTCTCAATATAAACTCATCTTTAGTCTATTGTTGTTGGTTTCAAATGAAAGAGTCTAAAATAGACTTTGACCATATTAGGTCAACAATTTGATGTCCAAATCACATTTTTAAACAACTGCCTGGCACTGCTTGCAACAAAATCACTCTACTCAGATCCAGAATAAAGTACTTGGAACAATATAAGATCTTCCCATGATTAGAGAATTTAACCATTCATAAATAGGGTGATAAAGGAGTGCATCCATCCATGGAAAGAGATGCTTTCTCTCTGTTCTTCTTCCTTGCATATCATTCACCATTGTCAATAGAACAGACCATTAAAACCAAAAAGAAGTGATGAACTTACTTTTTATTTGACACAGAAAAAGAAAGGCTTTTAAGGGCTCACCCACTTGGCACTATTAACAAAAGCAGTGTAGCTGAAAATGCTTTCCAACTGGCTGCTACTTATTTTTCTCTTCTACACACTTAGCAAACTCTTCTTCAGAGCTGCAAAACTGCATAAACTGTGGATATTTGTGGATCCTTGGGTGTTTCCACTACTGTGAAATGAGTTGCTACAATAGAAGTGTGTTTTCATCCTACTACTCATGTGTTTTTTTTACCTCATTTTTTGAAATACAGGAAAGTGCCCAATGTACATATCGATCTATTTATTATTACTATTTGTTACTTGTCAGTTACTTTTTCATTGCTGGGACAAAATGCACAACACTCACAAGTTAAGGAAGAAACCTTATTTTACTTTATAGTTTGTAGAGGTTTCTGTTCACAGTCAACTGGCTCCAAGGCAAGGAGCATGACAGAGGGGCATGGCAGAAGAGAAACAGTCCGTAGCAGGGTAGGCAGGAATTGCAAAGCAGCAGCTTCCATCGTTCCCTTTTATCCAGGCTATAAATCTGTTAGATAGTTGTTCCCACACACAGGGTGGGGCTTCCTATTACCAACACTCAAAATTATGTTAAAACAATTTAGTTATCACACACCCTTAATCCATATTCACTAACTCTTGATCCAACTACCTCCAAAAAGCCCCACCTATGAGCACATGTGGCTTTGAGGAGACATCTAGATACCAGACATAATACTACTCAAAATCAATCTTGTGATAACTTCTGTGGGTTGGTAATCTTATTCATTACATGTCTGTTCTTATTAGCTTCATTCTTTATTTCCATGTTCTTGGGAGGTATCCATTTGAATAATGCTACATATTAGCCACTCTATAGAGTTTGATTCTCTGCAATCTGTCACTTACTAATGCAGTAAAGCAAGAATGAGTTCTAGTCATAGAACTGAAATATGGGGAAGCATCAGAAACTAGAGATACCACTGTGCCACCAGAGGTCTTTATCTTCTTTCCTTTGACATCTCCATTCTGAACAACCACATGCAGACACAGTTGTTCATATGAATGGTGCTCTCTGGAGTTGTGCAGTGCCCAACACATACAGGAGCCCTCTGTGATCTAGACTTTTTTCCGTCAGTCCTCTCCACTCTTCCTTCTCCATGGCTAAGCTTAATTAGCAGATCCTCAGGTATTTTGTCTAAAGACACAACACATAGAATTGAGAAAAACCAATTAGATCAGCTTATATGCAATCCCCAAGTTAGTAAAGATCTTTTAATTTTTTAATCTGTATTGTTGGTGATATTTTGACATTTACATTTTTCTTTAACAAATATTCTAGCTTGAAAAACAACAACAAAAACAGGTAGATACTTGGATCCACTATTTTTTTTTTTTTTTTGCTAGTTAAAACTAAAATTGGAAAAAATCAAACTATTGATCCAGATAAAGCTTCTGGACTTTTCTGAGCATTTTGATATCTCCATAGCAAGAATAACTGAAAACACAAAACTGTCCTCACCACATTAACATGAAACCCTACATAAAATAAATGCATACATCATGAGAATTAAACCAGCAAGCACTTTCTCAACCTTAAGTAATTTTCAGTTTCACTGCAACATAATTCTTCTGAGCCAGGAGGTCAAGAGATGCTTCATAGCTACATGAAATTAAACACATAGCTTTCCCACCCTCCAAAAGCTTAGCCTTTACTCCAAAGCACTTGTGAATTATTGCTTGTGTGTTCATATATGCACAGACACACCTTTAAACATCTGAGACAAGACAAGGGTTTAAAATGAAAGATAAGACAAATAGAAAAAGTGTACTGACTCACTGTAAATGCCCTGAGCTTTTCTTTACATTTACACATATGCACCAAGTTGAAACCAGCATTACTGAACAGTACTTTGTGCAAGAAAGCAAACTAGCATTTGTTTTATATGCCATGTTCCTTTAGGTGCTTTAGATGAGCTTTGCTGGATTTCACACTATCCCCAAGAGCCAGGTAGAGAGTGGGGTGGGAGGAAGCAGCTTAGTGAGATTCATTAACTTGCCCAAGGACCTAGCTATGGCCATTTGATTATGGAAATGAAAGTTGACCCTCCATCTCTGTAACACTCAAGTCAATTTTCTTTCTAAACATTTGTTTGCTTGCTTGTTGTTTCATTAGGAAAATTATAAAACCAGGGAATAGAAATAACAGGTGCTTCTGAGTTATGATGGTGTTACACCTCATTAACCCCGTAGGAACTTGGAAAACATTATATATTGAAAATATATGAATGCACCTAACTGGCAGAGCATCTTAGATTAGCAGCACAGTGAACCACATGAAGTTAGTGCTTCACCCAGGGCTGGTGAAAGCTCACTGCCTGCTCTTGCCCAGCACAACCAGAGACTGTACATCACCAACCCAGGAAAAAAACAAAATTTACAATTCCAAGTGTAGTTTCTACTGAATTTAAATTGTTTTTGCATTTTTATAAAGTGAAAAATCCTAAGTAAATTCATTGTAAATTGATGACCATTTGTACATCAAATTACTGTGTATGCTGTGTATCTAGATGTTCCTCCCAAAGCCTCCCATGGTCATAGGTGGGGTTTTTTGGAGGTGCTTGTTCTAGTGTGTGTGATGCTGGGATTAAGGATGTGATGTTTGGATTAATTCATGGTGTGATGCTAGAATTAAGGGTGCCTCACTCTGAAGGTGGGCAACCTGGATAGAATATAAAAGACAGAACAATGGTAGCTTGTTGTTTTTTGCTTCAGGACTTCTCTGCTTGCTGCCTGCCACAAACTATTTCTCCTGTGTTACCCTTCTGCCATGCCACCCTGCCTTGGAACCCACCGATTATAAATTGAAACTTCTAAAAACTGTGAGCTACAATAAGTCTTTCCTCCTTTAAATTTGGGTGTCGGATATTTTGTCTCAGCAATAAGAAAAAATGTTTTAGATGTACTCACTTTATCGATATTATTTTGCCACATTCCCCTCAGATTCTTTGCATGAGTTGGCTTTCCCATTACTATGACACAATGCCAGACATTCACACTTTAAAGGATAAAAGGTTTAATTTAGCTCATGCTTTAAGAGCATCCATCTCTGGTCAGCTGATTACAATGCAGGAAGATCATGGCACGAAGGTTTGGTGGAGCAAAATTGCTCAGTTCATGGTAGCTGGAAACAGAAAGAGAAGAGTGCCAGGGAGGAACAGGGTAGGGACTTCACATGGTGCCCAAGACCACACCTCCCCGACCAACCCAGACATACACAGGAGCATGTCTTACTAATCTACGAGGTGTTTCTTAATGAAGTTGATGAATCAAGATTAATAACTGCATTCACCCAGCCTCAGAATACAGTTGTAGAGCCAAGCTTAGCCACCTATTTATTCCCAGTCTCCTTTCTCTAAAACTAACCACTATCCTGAAATTAGGGTGCACACTTCCCAGCCTAGCTACATAATATTTGCTCGTATGAATGCATTCATAACAAAATATGATGCAGTAGTCATCATATTTTATTTCTTATATTAATGGTATCATAATGTATGTATACTATTTGTGCCTTGATTTTTATACTCAAAATTATTAGATTTATGCATTTTGATAGGTCCCAAGAAATAGCTCTTATTTATTTTAACTGCTGTTTATTATTTTAATGTTTGATTATTCCACAAGTCTTTCTCCATTTCCTAACAATAGCTATTTAGGTTCTTTAAATGTTGATATTATAAATAATGCAATATGAACATTGTTTCTTTGTATTACCTTGTGCACATGTGCCTGACTCTCTCTAGGAAATATTTCTTGAAATGGAATTTCTGGGTCCTAGATTATGTGTATTGCTGTGCACTCACTGAATTGCGTCACCTCCGGAACTCATATGCTGCAGTCCTACCCGGCAATGAAGCTGTGCTTGGAGACTGGGCCTGTAGGAAAGCAATTAAAATTAAATGAGGTTGAACAGTATCTTAGTTACTCTTTATTCATCACTGAGACAAAATACCTGACGCCCAAAGTTAGGGAAGGAAAGGTTTATTTCTCACAGTTCTTGGAGATTTCAGTCCATGTACAGTTGGCTCTAAGGTAGCATGGCATAGTGGGGCAGCCCTTCATGGCTGACTGCAAACAGCAAGGTGGAAACTGGCAAGAGAGAGGAACATATCTTCTTCCTGCCATTACATCATGTGTTGGCTCCATCGCTAGGCGGGTGTAGCACTCACAACACCAATCCAAGTGCTAGACAACAAACTAGTCATAAATGCTAGATTTGGTCGCATCCATAATTGCATGAAGCTTAGGGGCCACTGACATAAACCATGACAGTCAGAACTCTAATGTGATAGGCACAGGGGCCTTCTAAAAAGAAATGCCATCAAGCTTGCCCACTTCTTCCATGCACAGAGAAAGACCACATGAGGACAAGGGGTATCTTTGAGCCCAGAAAAGAGCTCCTATAAGAACCAAACTTTGCTGGATCTTGATCTGGGACTCCCAGTCACCAATAACTGTAAGAAAATAATAAGAAAATATCCATCCTGTGGTATTCTGTTATGCAACCTGGACAGACTGATACATGCATCTTTCAGAATTTTTCTACTGCCAAGTAGTTTCCCAAAATGTCCTGACTCCACCACAGCAGCAGTGAAGATAGCTCTCATGACGTCCAAGCTGAACAATGCTTGACCTGCCTGTGACCGTGACACTGTGCCAGGCCAAAGTCTCTGATTCCTTGAATTAAATCCCCAAGTCAAGATATGCAGGAATTTTGCACATAATGAAGTGTTGTAATTTTAGATAAACTGTAAGTATAAGTAGTGTTTCGAAGGAATCTTGTTTCTAGCCTTCTATGTGTCTCAACTCTTTACAGTTTAATTTCTTTAAAATAAAAATCATTAAGCCACCTAATTTGATTTGGTTTGTTATATCTCTAGATATATCTCTTCAGAATCATTTTATCATACATTTTAACTGAGAATGTTTTAAACTATTATTTACTCTCATCTGATTAACTCTTCTTTTCAAACTGGGGTGTTTGGTTTGTTTTTCTTTTTTAGGTAAGCCTTTAGCAGATGGAGTCTGCAAAGGTAACTTAAACAAGTTTTCTGTGCAGGAAAAGAAGTTTGTCCTGTTGCTTAATTTCTTTTTAATATTAATTTTTTGCTTTGTATTAATTTTAACTTAAATATTAATCAAAATATTCCAAATGACCAATGAGGAAACTCTGTAAACTGAGGCTAGATTTGCAAGTGGCTCTCCATTCTAATGCATTGCTTCTGGAAAGAGAATATTACCTAGCAGCCCTTGTTCTTGTGGTCAGTCCAGTGTGATATACTATGCCTTTTCTGTAGTGTCATTTCAGGCCAGCTCATGTAGAATTCTCATCTCCACCTTTACAATTGCGCCTTAGTTCACTGTACATGAAAAGCCTTTAATCAAGGAACCAAACCCAGAAAAGCTGGATTTCAGAAGAGGTTTCACTGATACGGCTTCCTGAAATCTCTGATACCTAAGCCAAAACAGCCACAGATCATTACAAGAGCTCAAGTCAATTAACCTTTCCTGCTGCCCTAGCCTCGCTCCTTAAAATGAGTTTAGTGTGACTCTGTAGCACAACCTATCATAGTTTGAGAGGTCAGAATGGCAAAATATCGAGTCTGGGCACAAGGTTTTACATATCCAGGTATTCCAGCTTTCAAAATCCTACAGAAAGATCTTACAATAAAACAGAATCTGTTAGTTTTTATTTGGATATACTTGTGACAAAAGGGTGTCAGCTAGATCTCATTTTCATCTTCTTCTATAAGGACAGGGGATTGCAAAGCCTCTCACTTGGGTGGCAGGGACCCACTTACTAGCCCAGTCACTTTTCTAGTGGGCTCCATGGAATTTTGGAGGCTATGAGGACATTTGAAAGCGTACCAAGCCAATATCCCTGGTATAATAGTATTGAGCTGCTGTTTGCCTTTTTCAGTGTGATGGTTTGGGCACACTTGGTACAAAGAGGTGGCAGATACCTTAGCACCAACCAAGGCTGCACTGGTGTCATTGCTTTCCTCATGGCCACACGATTGCAGGGGGAAAGCCACTGAAAAATGTCTTTGACAAAGTGGTTAGAATGATTAACCTTAGTAAATGTAGACCCTTGACTATGGATCTTAGAACATTCTGGGTGAAGAAATGGGAAGCACACAGGAAGAATGGCTGCTGCATTCCCAGGTCTGGTGGCTGGCGAGGAGCTGTCTGAATGCAGCCGAAGATGCTGCTTATTCCACAACACCGTTTTCCTGTAACAGATGACTCAGGCAAGCTGTAGGCTGATCTATTTGGCAGGATTTTTCTTTAAAAAAAAAATGAATGGAGTGATCCTGGTGATCCTGTCACTTGAAGGAAAACAATGGGCAGCTTTTCCTGCCAATGATAAAAATCTAAGATTGCTAGTGAAGATTAGGATTTTCAAAACCTATGTTTGCCACTACCACTCTGATAGTTTCCCAATACTTAAAGATTTTTTTAAACGAATTTGGTGCTGACACTAATGAATGCTGTTCTGATATTCTACAGTGAGGCGCACTAGCATTTGGAAGATGTGCATAATTCAGAAAAACCAGTATTTTCCAAGTGACAGTCTCTTTACAACCATGATTTTACAAAATCAGTGTAAAACAGATTTTAATGCCACCAAACAGGAAAGGTTTATTGATATGATTTTCAGATTCCTCATTGCAACTAACCTTTATGAAATCATCAAGTTTAAAAGAAAGAAGAAAGAAAGAAAGAAAGAAAGAAAGAAAGAAAGAAAGAAAGAAAGAAGAAAGGAAGAAAGGAAGAAAGCAAGAAAGCAAGCAAGCAAGCAAGCAAGCAAGAAAGAAAGAAAGAAAGAAAGAAAGAAAGAAAGAAAGAAAGAAAGAAAGGAAGGAAGGAAGAGAGAGAGAGAGAGAGAGAGAGAGAGAGAGAAAGAAAGAAAGAAAGAAAGAAAGAAAGGAAGAGAGAGAGAGAGAGAGAGAGAGAGAGAAAGAAAGAAAGAAAGAAAGAAAGAAAGAAAGAAAGAAAGAAAGAAAGAATCAAATTTGAAAATGAAAATCAAGGAAGAATATTCACAAATATTTGATCATGGCTGTTATAATGTTCCTCTCTTTTCCAACTACATATCTGGGGAAGTTTTAACCCAAAAAATATATAGCAACAGATTGCACACAGAAGCATATCCAAGAATAGAAAATGTATTGTTTTCTGTTAAGCCAGATATTAAAAACACAGGCAAAATTGTGAAATAACACCACTCTTCCTAAAAACTCTTTTTGTTTAGAAAATAAACCTACTTTTCATTAAGGTATTATATATGTTAACAAGTGATGATGTTTACAATTTTACTTTTAACTATATTAATAGATAATTTAAAATGTTTTAATTTCTATTACAATTTGAAGATGTATTGGATGATCAAAAATATAGTGAATTCTATATTAAATGTATATTTTAAAAATTTATTGCAGTAGAAGACACATTATCAACAATCTTTCCCCCAAACAATCCCCCTTGATTGGAACACACTATTCCATCATTCTTGGCAATGTCTTTTGCTATAATGTTTCTTTCAAACATTCACAGTACAGTATCTTTCAATCACCCTCATATAGCACATATAAGCAAAAGCCCTTTGGTGTCCTAAAATTTTTTTGAATATATAAAGGTTTCCTGAAACCAAAAAATTTGAGAACATTTCCATAGGGCACTAGAAATTCCAGTTATGGGTTTCCACACTGCATTAGGGTTCTTAAGCAACAGAAATTAAATCTGGCTATTTTAGAAGGCTATATATATATATATATATATATATATATATATATATATATATATATTGGGAAGATTCTCGCAAGCTCATAGAATCAGGTGAGCAGGAGCCAAGCATATGAGAGGCCACGATCTAGTCTCAACCACACGAAGCGTTTTCATGTGATGCATGGCACATGCACTGTGATCATTAGGCAGAGCTGCTGCCGGTGGCCCTGGCTCCCTAGCCAGTGGCCTTTGGACACCACTACAGCTACCTCCAACAGTTTCACATCTTCCGGTCCCAGGATCAACACCTGCTGTCAGCCTCTGCCGGGGTGGGGGTGGGGGGTCATCTGAATGGATGGGCCTCATTCTCATGTTCCTGCCACAGTTGCCGAGGAGCTGACGAAAGAAACATCTTTTCCTTCCAGGATCCAGAGTGGAAGGAAAAGGTCTGCTCTCTGCTTTCTTCTGGGATACTCCCCAAATAGGCAAAGAGTCTGAAATAATCCTGGGCAGTCAAAAAAGATAGCTGCCTAAATCTGAACTTAGAGAAAACAGAAGAAGCAAAGGGTAATTGGAATCTGTGGTTTCGGTACCTATCACTACAGTCAGGAACAGTGCAAAAATATTTAGTGACCATCAACGGCAATCTTCTGTAATGTCACCAGATGTCATGTACATAACACACTTTGAATTACATTGTTTCTGGTGGAATGCTGCTGAGACATTCTTAGCTTTTGCTTCGATTGGTGTGATGGTTAATTAATTTCATGTGTCAACTTGGCTTAACTATAGTTCCCAGATATTGGATCAAGTGCTAGACTAGAATGGTTTTTTGGAGAGGTTTGTTTATTTGTTTGTGTATTTTTGGTTTCTAGCTGTAACATTTAAATCAGTAGACTTCAAGAAAATCAGACTACACTCCTTAATGTGGGTGTGCCTAGTGCAATCAGCTGCAAACCTTAGGAAAAAAAGACAGACTGATCCTCTAGAGGAAAAAGAAATTCAGACTGCTTTACAACCTGGAACTTGACCTCTTGCCTGGGTCTCCAGCCCCCAGCCCTACCCTGCAGATTTCATTCCTGCTAGCCTCCACCATTGCATGAGTTAACTCCTTATTTTTAAAGCATATATACACTTTAAAACCTATTAATACATACAAAAATAAATGCATAAATAGAAATATAATATATATAAATATACATTAATATATGGAATAATAATATATATTCCCCACATATATAATGTATATAATTCCTTAAATATATGTTTGCTTATTTATTTATTTATTTATTTATTTATTTATTGATAGATATGTAGATATTTCTATGGACATATCCTGTTGGTTCTGTTTCTTTGGAGAGTCCTGCCTAAGGTAGTTGGGAAGTCCTACTCGCTATGACTTTCCCACAGGGCAAAGCTCACTGTAGGGTATGGGTGTTGACAAGGATTAACTGAAGAAAACCCTTTTCCAAGAGAACCACTCCACACTACAGACTCTCATACAGTCACCACTGGCCACCTGTAAGTGTTAGGTACTTAAAATGTGGCTACTCTACATGTTGAAATGATAATACTTTGAATATACTTCATTAAATATATTATTAACATTATATTTCTTTTATGTTTTTTGTACCATAGCGACTAGAAGTTTAGTGTTGTTTGTGTGGGCCCCTTTATATCTATGCAGGACAGAGCTGGCCTAACACAGCTCTCCAACTCTCAGACTTCACAAAGATCTCCTTTGTTTCCACCCTACAATGGCTGCAACTTCATCATTTTAAGTACAGACCATGATGTCTTCACTACCACTGAGGTCTTTCAGATGTGATTAATATAAGAGCAGGGATGATAATAGCTGGTAAAATTGACAAGAGACACAGAGGACTGAAGTGGTGTGTCTCAGGGATGATAAACGTGTCTGTGGGCTATCCCAACAATGGGCAATGTCTTGACCATTTGCAGATAGAAACAACTTCGTGAATAACCACATTTGTTTTGTTTTACTTCATCTGTACTATGAAAATTTATTATCTGGGCCTAAAATTTTTAAATTTGGACTGTCTTGTGATGCTTCATAGACAAGGTTTTATTAGAATAGGATGTTAGATGAAACTGCTTGAAATCATGAATATCCAACTCCAGGGGATGCAAATTTGTAAAATTGATTTTTTACTGTGCATGTGTCAGCTACTTCCTCATGTGACCTCCAAACATGGTACCATTTTGGGTAGAATTAAGATCAGAGGCCTGGCTAGTGAACTCTAAGCCAATAGAGGTTACTGGATATGTCTTTTGTCTTTTCACCCAGACTGAAGTAGAGAAGACAGCAATATCTTCTCTCTCATTTTAAAATCTTTGGTCCTCTCTCACTAAGAACAGTGCATAAACTTCCATAGCTGGATTATTTTCCTTGTATAATGCTTGTATTTTGTTATTAACACATTATGACCTTCATGTTATTGCTGCTTGAAAGAAAGCAGAAATATTTTCACATTAAGAACAAGTAGAGCGATAGAGGAAAGAAATTAGACTAAGACTGCTGATGTGGGTTTTAGTTTATGCTCTAGAAATATTGCTTAGCTTCTCTGTGATTTATATTTCTTATTCCATTAAATGAGAAATTCAACTATATGTTTTCTCAGGTCCTTCCTCCCTGCCTCAAATATTTGATGAGATTGGGAGGAATTCAAGAGTCAGTCTTTGAAAATTTGCCTCATACAATCTCTCTAGTAACTAAAAGCCTTAGACAAATTGACTTTTGAAGTCTCTTTTTTTAGTTAATGATAATTTAGGTCTTTCCTATTCAGGGAAATCAAGCATGCATCATCACTGTTCTTCATATTTGCTAGGCAGGCAGAGGATGGTTTAGGATTTGCAGTCACTGGGGATAGTGGTAGTGGCTCAACTGGCAAAATGAAACTTGTTAAACTGAAATAATCACATTCTTCATTTCAAGTGGGCTAGACTGTGGTTGCATGTCCACTATCTGGATTTTTCCAAAGGGGTCCAGGGTTAAGTAACCAGCATGGGACCCTAGGTCCTGCTGATACTAAATATCCAAGCACCTGGACCCAGCAGAGCATGACCAGCAGTAGTAAACAAGCCCAGTTGCAAGGAGATTATAAAATGTGGATTTGAAGTGACTGGATAAGGTCAAATCTAGGCAAGTAGTAATGATGATGTCTTCAGTAGGAAAACTGAACATCTTGTCATAACCCCCTTTGTAAGAAAGCCTTGATAGGAGAGATCAGTGTGGAAGAATTATAATCACAAAGGAGACAGAACAAGGCTGGCATGCTGGCTTTCAGTCTAGGGATGCAGAAATGCCCTAACTTTCCTCTTTTGTTACATTGAAATAGAGAACCTTGTTTAATATAGTTTCTCAAGTGCTCTGAAATTTAATGATTCTAGAAGCTGCTGATATTTGTAACCAAGAAGGTGCAAGCAGGCACATAGTGTCACTATCGAGCTTTATTACCTTTATGTAGATATGCACTATTTGGACCAAAATTGCCAGAAAGCTCAGCGATACCTATATCTTAATCTGCTAATTTATCTTAGCCCACTTCTTTTATGTACAGTAACTATCTGTGATAAGCAGCTCTTTGGGGACACTTGAAAATCCTATTATTGACTAGAATTTAGATTCCATGGAATGAATTTAGGATGTGGTGTCAGATTTCCTATAAATGTCTAGGGTTTGTAGTTCTACGTCAAAGGCTTTATATTATTTTAACACTGCCTTGAATTTTGTTTGCTTGATTTTCTTTTTTTTTTTACTTTAACTGATGGAAGGGAAGAAACATCAGGAATTTATCTGTCTGGTGGACCGAGGAGCACTGCAGGTGAATGAGGTAGTACACGGTGGTATTTCACAATGTTAACAAGCATTTTGTTTTGCGCAACACTCAGAGGACAACCAGAAACTCACAAATCATGCAAGTCTGATGTAAAGTGAATGCAAAATTGGCAAAAAAAAAAAAAATTAAACATAAAATGGCATAATGTTGGTGGCCGCCCCAGGGAGAGAACCAGCCAGAATCTCCCAAGATCCTTGCCATGTTGGAACTTAGGGCACTGGGAAACCAAACAACCTGCTCACCTCCCTGGTAAGCATCCCTGGCTTGGGCAAGTGGCAGCTACCCCAGGAAGAGAACCAGCCAGCATCTCCTGAAATCTGCACCATGTTGGAACTTAGGGCTCTGGGAAACAAAGCAACCTGCTCGACTCCCTGGTGGGCAGTCGTGAGCCTACTGGCCCGCAGGCTAAGAATCAAACATCCCATCCACCCCTCCCCATTAGCAAATGGGAGCCAGAGACCTGAGCATCTCTTGGGAGGTTGACCATATGCAATATAGCAAATAGGGGGGATTTCCTTCTACCATCTCTTTAAAGGCAAATATTATTGTCACTGTTTTGCTTTGTTCTGATTAATTGTATTGCTCTATTCAATATTCTGTTTTGATACGTTCCATAATGTTCTGTATTTGGTTTGACTTTGCTATACCTGATTAAAAGAACAACTATTGTGAAGATAATGAGATATACTATGGTACCTTATTACTGTTGTCCCGGTAACCTGTTGTGACGTTCTGTACCAATTTCACTGCACTGTCTTGGTTGGCTTTGTTCTGTCTTGTTCTGTTGTATTTCACTACCTTCAAAATAATAAAAAAAATTTTTTTTCATGGCATAATGTCAAAGTCAGACATTTTTTCCCAGTAACACAGTGACAGCAGTATAATATTTTTTAAATAGTCTCATTAACATCAAATTATAATAATATACAGCAGTTTAGGATATATACTGGGGACCATATTAATGAAAATGTGAAGATAGTATGATGCTGGAGGGATCGTAGATGCAGAAGGAACTGAATTAAAATTCCTAAAATCATGACCAACTAGAGCAAAGGGTGAGATCAATGAAATGAGTTTGATAATGACAAATATAGAACAGTTGTCATAAGACAGTAATGATTCAGTATATGAACTAAGTAGAGAAAAGGGGTTAAGAAATAACACAACAAACAAAAATATGATCTTCTATGGGATGATTATTTTAAAAGACTCTCTCACAAAGCACTGGGATCCAGGGCCTGCGTGAACTCTGCGTTTGGCCTGTGACTTCACACACACACACAGCTTCTAAGTTCAGACTTGGACTCAGTTCAGATTTTCCCAGAAAAAAGCTTTGTGGACAAGCTGATATTGGAGGTACATGTGGACACATAATGTTAGAGGATGTCTTGTTGGGGGAAATAAGATGAAAATAGGGTGCACATGAATTTTCAAGTGAGTGTAAAATTGTAAGCAGAAACACCGAAATAATACATAGGATAACAGGCAGACTTATTTTACGTAGATGGCTATTGACTGGAATCATTCCCAGAATACCAGGCACCAGAGAGGGAAATCTGCAAAAGAGAAGGTACAGTGGTAAACTACTTGGCTGTCTTTGATTGGTTTTTATAATATACATCATAGCAACCAGTTGTTTCTAAAAAACAAAGGTAACAGGAACTGGAACTGCTACCTGGGCAAATAACAAACAGAAGGAGGGTGGCATTCTCTGCTCTAGGGGCATTCCTGATGGATGAGGTGAGTCCAGTACAGCCTGTATTTACAAATGGTGTAATGCTGACCTCACATAGTTTCTCAGTCTGTGTTCTGCTGCTGTAACAGAATACCTGATACTGGGTAATTTATAAAGAAGGGATTTATTCCTTATAATTCTGCAGTCTGAGAAGCCTAATAGATATCAAGGGGCCGACATCTGAAGGATCTTTCAGGTTGTGTAATGAAGGTGAAAAGGCAAGAAGGCATGAAAGAGCAAGACCCTCTTTAAGCCTCTTTGTACTCAATATTAATCCATTCATGAATGTGGAGTCTTAATGACCCAAACACCTCCTATTAAACCCTACGTCCCAACAGCATTGCCCTGAGGATTTCAGTTTCCAACGTGAGCTTTTGTGGGGGCATATTCAAATCATAGCATGTGCCATGGATCAGCCATAATAAAGGAAATCTCATATGCTCTTAGCTGTCTGACATTCTAAAAATAAAGATTTTCCAATGAAATTGTTTGTATACCTTTGTCCATTAGTAATCTATAGAAGAGAAATTCTTGATGGATTCTCATTTCATTTTAGCTCTCTGTTTATTTATTTAGTGATTCCCCAAACCTGACTACCTCTGATTCACGGGGAGCTGTTTTCAAATATTAATTCCTGTTCCACCAACTCAAACCTGCTGGGTCTTGAATGTTTGGGGAGCAAGCCCAGGCATTCTTTTAAATCTTCTCAGGTGATTCAGAAGCACTCCGGTTTAGGCACTGATTGGGCTGATATTCTTAGCTTTCATTAAGAATTCTTAAAAATGTAATTTTGGAGGTTGCTAAATCATTGAATTTATCTTTGTTATAAATTGAGTAGATTTTTTAAAAAAATCTTCCTTCTGCTTTATGGAAAGTGTATGAGAATAGCTAAGTAAACTGTTTGAATGAACAGAAGTATCAATATAGGCACTATCTATTAACTTACTGATTGATGAGCATAAGCAGTGGTGATAAATAGTTGAAATATAGAGTGGAATTTATCACTTTCATCACCTTTAATGACTGTTGACTTCAATCATTTCACTCAGCATGAAATGGGCCTCAGAATTTACTGCTTGTGTCTTGAGTACCGAGAAGCTGAATACTCAAGGGTCTTAGGGAACTGTAATAAATATAAAGTATTTTTCCTAGCCTGATTTCTTACAGCTAGTTTCACTTAAAGGCGCTTACAAAATTGCAACCAAATATTGGCTTTGAAGTACCAAGAACTGATGGAGGAAAAAAAAACCTGTGACAATGACACATAAAAGTTAGGGCAAATCACTTTGACTTACATGTAACTTCATTTCCCTTTCCACAAAATGAGGGTAATAGCAATTGGTAACTCTCTACATCAGAAGTTGAATTTACTGGGTAGTGGCTATAAACTCACTGCACTAAACTGACCCAAGAGCTCTGAGAATGGCAGGTTATGTGAGCAGCACTTTGTACACAAGAGAGAATGTAGCAGTGATGAAGTTGAGTTATTAAACCCCTACCATGTGCTATAAAACAATGTCTTACAATATTAAATTTGCTGAGATATTTTATTAATAAAAACCTTATTTTTAGATGTCTAAGACCTTTTAAAACGGTAATCAACTCTGCAGGGAAATATAACTTATTCTAAAGTTTCTATAAATTAATGTCTATAAGAATCACCCTCACTTGGCGGGAGCCAAAGTATTGGTCACGAGTTCATCTTGAAATCCTTGGAGATGCAAAGTGATCATCTGAGATAAAAAAAAATCCTTCATCACATCATTTTTTGGAATAAATTGTATTATATTCCTTGGGAGAAGGGCCGAGCTGAACCAAAAGATCTCAAGTGTTAAGGAATGTGTTAAGAAGGAAATAGGGGTAAGGAAAATTGGGCAAGTTCACTGACAGAAATAAACATAGAATCAGAAGCTTCCCTTGACCATTCTCTACTACAGTGAGGAAGAAGAGGTGGATAATAATTCATAAATACAATATACAAATAAATTATGCTATATTACGGAAAAATAAAGCATATTGATGAACCTCAAATATGTGTGTCTTTCTATGTAAGGTGAATCAAACTTAAATAGAATACTAGCCTGTTTGAGCTTCAGTGAGACGTCATTTGAGAAAATACTTGTAGGAGATAAAGGAGTCACTCACATAAATATCTAGGAGTGGAACCCTCCAGGCCGAGGGAACAACCACTCCAAACGTGCCTAGGTGGAAACATGACTAGAATAAATCAGGAATAACAAGGAGACCAGAGGGATCAGAAGAGAGTCTGTGAAGGGAAAGGTAATAAGAAATGATGTCAGCACAGCAGCAGGGACTAGATATGTAGAACTGTACTGGCCATTGAAGAGTTCAGCTTTTATTCTGCTTGAGAATGAGCCATTAGAGAGAGCTGACTGGAAACAGAACATCTGACTTTAGTTTTAAAAGAATCCCTTTAGTGTCTATAATGAGAACAGACTGTCAAAGAGAAAAGAGTAGAGACCAGCTAGGAGGTTATTGGAAGCAAGAGATGATGGTAGTGGGGGGCAGATGGTGAGACATGGTCGAAATCTGTAGTTTTTAAAGCTGGAACCAGCAGAGATGCCTGGGTGGGAAATGCAAGGAAAAGAGAAAAAGGAAATTATGGCACCTAATGCTCGAAAGAAAGAGGTTGTTATCATCTGAACAGGGAAAAGCCTCGGGTAGAACTGGAATGGAGATGGGGAAGATACAGAACACAGTTTGAGTTGTGTTGAGCTTGGAATGCCTGCTGTCTGTCTGGCTGAAGACAGACAGTCACATCATTCTGGAGTTATTTTGATGTTCTTTGGTTCATAGATTAAGATTAACAGAAAAAATGGCAGACCCTAAAGAAATATGGAAATCTGGTAAATAACAGCTGATGTTTTAGTGTATGTCCAAATATTTCTTAGATCATACAATTAATTTTCTAGTATGGTTGTTAGTAATTAATACCAACAATTAGCCATTATGATAATTAGTATTATTTGGATTATTTTGTACACTTTTATAAGGAAGATTATTTGTTATCTGAAACTCAAATTTCATTGATCATTCTATATTTACATCTGCCAAATTGGAGGGCTATAACATAGAGAGTTAAAGCAGTGAATAAATGAAATTACCAAGGAAGTGAATAGGAAAGATCTCAGTTTCTCTACCTGGTGACATCTTTCAAGGTCAGGAAGAAAAAGAGGAACTAAGAAAGAACTGATATGGGACAACCAGGAAGCAAGAAAAAGTCACCCCAAAATGTGATGTCCTAAAAGACAGAATGAGAGCAAACTGGCAAGAAGGTAGTGATTGAGTTTGTTGGTATGGCTGATGGTCCTGCTATATGAAGCATTAGAAATGACCATTGGATTTAGCACTGTGGAGGTCATTAGAAACCCAGCAAGAGCAACTTCCCTTAGTGCATGGGTGGAGTCTTACTAGTGTGACTTGAAGACAGAATGAGAATACAAAATTTAGAGAAAGTAAACACAGAACAATTCTTTGAGATATTCTTGCTGCAAAAAAGACAAGAGGGAGAGTTTAAAAAAATAACAGTCTGAATTGTGCACTGCTCTTTAAAACAGTAATTTTAACTGTTTGTTTCTTGAATTTTTTTCCTGTTTCATCTTCCATTGATTTTGTTTTTATTGTATTAAGAATTCTTAACATGAGACAAAACTCTCTTAAATTTTTAAAAGCACAATGTAATATTGTTAACAATAGGCATAACATTGTACGGCAGATCTCTAGAACTTACCCATCTTGCAGAAGTGAAATTTTATATCCATTGATCAGCAACTCCTTCCTTCCCCTCTCCCTGACCCTGACATGGCTACTCTACTTTCTTCCTGTGTGAGTTTGGCTATGTTAAATACATCACTGCAACACTTGGCCCTCTGTGTCATAGTTACTTCTATTAGTGTGATGTCTTCAAAGTTTACCCTGTTGTGTCAAATGCTAGGATTCCCTTCTTTTTTAAGGCGGAAAATATTGTATTGTATAAATATTCCTCAGATGAAAGTGGGCCCCAACTTTCGTGCATGTCTATGAGGGCTTGTGGTAATATAAATTACTGGATCCCAGCCCGAGTTTCTCATTTAGTGGGTCTTACCTTGAAATACAAGAACTGGTATTTGTAACAGGTTCCAGGAGATATGTGACACTACACTCAGAGATCACATTCAGAGAACTATCTAGACTCTTCCCTGCACACAGTAAGAACCCAAAACACCTGCTAATACTGGTAACAAAGGACAGGAGAAATGCCTGGCTTCCATGTTGCGATTTTCTTCACTCTGGAATCTGGCTCAAGGTTGTCCCCAGTGATGCACTAGTTTACGCATCCTAAGAGAAAAGTAAATTGATATGAGACTTTCTGAAGCATACTAAGATTACAAAACTTCACAGACACGTCATATTAAAAATGTTGAAGTCATTTTCATTCAAATCAAGAATAAGGGAAAAAAACTGTTGCTTTCACTTTTACCAAGATCATTCACTAATTCATAATTTGTAATGATTAGCTAATTAAACAGAAAAGAAAACCATTGGCATGAGTATTATACAAAGAAAGATAAAATTATATACTTGCATATGATTGTGAACCAGAAAAGCCCTAAGAGTCTAATAAGATAAATCAAATTTCAGTTTGAAAAATTCAATAAATATCTCAAGTTGAAATGTGGATGTAAAGATCATTGACTTCTCTCAGTATATGCGAAACTAGTCATGGATAGAAATTAACTTTTTAACTAAAGTGTAAATACACTATATGCTATTTAAGGATATGTATATACAATAAAAGTTTAAATGCATGGAAATCATATACACTGGCTTGCAGCTAGTAGTTACATCTCTAAAAAGGGGTAAAGTCAAAGAAATAGCACCACAGTGTTAATTCTTTATATGTTACATAACAACATCATCAAGATGTCAAAATGTTAAAAATCTAGTGAGGATAAGTGTTACTTTGAATATTTTCTATATCTTCCTACATGTTTGAAATAAGGTATGTAATAACATAATTTTAAATTCAAAATATTTTCTTAGAACTGATGATAAAATCAATGGCTAATTGATTGTAGTGATAACAATAATGGCTAATGCTTTTAGTGATAAAGCACATGTCCCATATGGGGAAAAAGCAAATTCTGTTTAAAGGAAACAAGACAGAAACAAGCAGACAGATATGCTATGGTTCCCCAAAGGATAAGTGTTAATGATAATTTTTATGAAAAGTAATATATCATCATGATGCGATTTCTATTAGAATCACATTGTTTGGTCTTAATTCATTCAGGCTGCTAGAATGAAATATCACACATTCTCCAGTCAGCTTCTAAACACCAGAAATTTACCTCTGGCAGTTCTGAAGGCTGATGAATCCATTGTCAAGAATGTGGCCATGGCCCAATTCCTGGCTTAGGCTGATAGATGACACCTACTTGCTGTATCATCGGATGGCAGAAGGAACAAACAAGACCCCTCAGGCATCTTTTCTAAGAGTTTGAGAGCTCTGCTTTTACTATTTAATCTCATCTGAAAGATGCCATCTGTTACCATCAGCACCTTGTGGGTCAGGATTCCAGTGTAAGAATGGGGGTCTGAGACAAACAAATTACCATAGAAAGCTAGATGAAATACATTTCAACTTCATATGAAAAGATGAATGAATGTCCAAACACAGGAGAAAAATTATAAAAACAAAGCATAGACCAAGGAAGAATTGCCTTAGCAAATATTTGCCTATATTATAAATTCACTGTAATAAAGAACAGAGGAATGGTAAAATTTATAAATGGATCAGAAATTGACCTCAAAAGAAACACAAATATGTATGAAAACTTAAAATATGGAAAGGGTACTATTTCAATTCAATGGGCAAATTGGGATTTATTTTTTCAACAGTACTATAATCTAGCCATCAACCTAGAAAAAAACAAAGCTAAACCCCAAACTCGCATTGTCCAAAAAATAAAATTCTGATAGATTAGAGATTTAAATGTAAGAAATAAAGAACATATAATACCTAGGAAAAAACCAACTATATGATATTTAATATTATAAAAATATGCTTAATGTCATCAGGACTCAGAAAAAAGGAAACTACATCAATTGTGATTTCACCAGTAATTTGTAGTTTTTAAAAAGAATGAGCCAGAACTTCACTTACTGAAATAGAGGAATGAAAATTACAAATATTTTTGTTCTGTTTGGTTTTGTTTCTTAGTGAACAAAAGATACACCTCACAAAAGTGTACCCATTTTTATATGTCTGATGTTGTCTCTGTATATACTTGAATATATTTTTAATTAGCATATTTGTTTTTATAATTAGAGATAATTTTTAATATTTAGGCACATTGGGAAAAGAAAAACAAGGATTAAATAATTTGATCCTCTAAGGTACAATGGCCATTATTCCAGAGTGTGTGGATGAATGAATTATTTTCTGAGAACTTCACTGTAGCCAGAGTATCTGAGGCCTAGGAAAGATACAGAAAATATAAGGCACAGACCCTACTGTGTATTTGCACAAAATCTGGTTGAGGTTGATATTACAGCACTTGAAATTATGTAAGTATTATGATGCAAATCTCTTAAAAGCTCTTTGGTTATTTTTTAAACCTACAGTTTGGTTTTCAATTAACAGAAATAGGAAATTTTTCTAACACGTTACAGAGTCAAAAAAGTTGGCCTACATATTCAAAATAAAGAATGGTAGAAGTCGTTGTAATTTTAGTGGCATGGGCTGAACTGTCACTGGAGGAGAGGTCAGTTTTGCTCTGTGGATTCTGGCAGGGAAACTGGCTCCCAGTGGAGAAGGCACAGGAAAGGTAGTCAGTCTTCCCTCTGAGAAGCAGAGACCAACTACAAATTAGAAATGCAGAAAGTATGTAAGAAAGATACAGAATGATGGAGCAGGAAAAGGAGGCAGGGAGGCCCTTTGACAGTGAGTCTGATTTGACACTTATGAAAGGAAGAAGAGTAGAAGGAAGGAAGTAAAAAGATATCTCGTCATAATGCAGCTCTCTGGGAGTCTCAGACATTTCAGAGCAAAACCACAGGGCACAGACTGACTACTGCATGAGACAGCAATGGCCAGGCTCAGTGTCTTTGCCATTCTTAATCACGCAGGGGACCACTGGTCTCCGTGAGCATCACATAGAATCTCTTAGGTTCTGAAACCCTTTGCCCTCCTTGAAACAGGATCTGTCTTGAAGGGAAACTGGGAAGCATAAATTTGTAACCATGACACTTCGCCAAATGTGATTCATTCCTCCACCCATGGGTACAGAGCTGGTCCTCTACAGTTCCTGAGACCTTTGCTTTTGAGCAAGAACTAAGACGGGGATGAACCTCAATCCCCTTCACTGCAGTTGATTCTGGGGTTGCAACTGGCACTCATCCTTTCCCCCATTGTCCATTCTAAGTGCCCGTCACCCTCACTCTTACCACTGCAAGTCTCAGAGACTTACCAGGTAATGTGATCCAGACCCTATTACTGCAGAGGTTGAGCTGTGATAGTCATACCTTTTTTGGTCAATGGTGCAATTGGGAAGGAAATACTAAGAAGCACCCAAGGAGATCACCTCAGTTCCACATGTATATCACACCTAGGTCCATTGGGTGAAAATGTTCTTACCTCTTCTTGTTGATCAACATCAATTACTCCAGGCAAGATGGTTAAGTTTCCACTTTCTGTTCTCTGAACACAAAGATCTCAAGGTGTTGCCTACATTCGTGTTCAGTGGAGCTCTAGCTATGCCTCCTGGCAAGATCACTACTTCTGTGAGGGCCAGAGCCCACAGTTGTGCATCCAGGAAGCAAAACGCCCCCTTGAAAATCATTAGAAAGGATGGAAAGATGGTCGGAAATGATGGTGAAAATAGAAGTACTCTTGCTTCTTCCCATTTGTCCCCAGAGCCACATATTCTTCTTACTAGGTCCACAGCTCCATAAAGAGGTCTCTGATCCAGGGCACATGTTGGAGGTTAATGCCCATCTTACAAAGAATAGAACTCTGCTGGCAACAAAGCTGATCCACAGAAATTGGCTCCAGTGCTTTTTGTGACTATGTACCACTGGACGGTGTGGCATTGGGGTACATGAGTTAGCCTCACGTGAAGTGCTGGGTTTCCTTTAATGTGAAGAAGGTGCTTCCTCTGAGAAGCTACACTGTGCGGTATTCTACATGTGTGGATCAAGCTTTCCATAAACTTCCAAAAGAGAGGCGTAGCCTGAGGATTTATGGGCAGGAAATGTAAACTTGTACTGGAATAGCTGTTCATTGTGATGAGAATAAATCCCTGGGCTTTCAAGGATGGACTACTTGATGTAGGTCACTTCTCACCAAAAATGGCAATTTGGTTTCCTCAAGAGACAGTGACATATTGCACGTTCAGTGTTATTATCTGTTCCTGGAAGCTTGGATATTTAAAGCCAGCAATAGAAGTTCATGCTATTGGATCCACATGTAGCTATTGTCTTTAGCTCCATAACCACTCCATTCAGGTACCGGTCTCATGAGTTTGGGGGTACCCAATGACAAAGGCAGGCTAACATCAGCTGACAAAGTCATTTTGTCTACCTGCTTATTCAATGTCTCTTGTGGTAATTGTTTTGTGATAAGGTTACAGCTTTCTCCATGTTTCTCAGAACCATCCAGCCATAAATTTGCCTCACTCCTAAGCTTTTGGTAATCAACAGGGTGTTAAACCCAGTGTCCCAAGGCCAAGAACTTTTGCTTATTCTAGCTTCTTCGATCAAACATCCTCAACATTAAATCCATGAAATACTTCCTTGGTCCCTGTCATTCTGTGATGGCTAATTTTCCCACTTTCTTTGGGATATATTTTTTCTTTTATTAGACGTAGAAATTTCTCAGCAGAGGTACTTGGATTTAATCATGCAACTGGAGAAGAGGTGGTATCCTTATATTGAAGCAAAGAGGACCCTCAGTGTCCTCTTGTCTGAGCCAGGCTCTTAACATGGGTAGGGTGAGAGGGGCATCACTGCAAGCTGAGAGGACCCAGGGAGTTCATGTAGACACAGTGCGTAGGACATTCACCCACAGGTCCCCATTCAATGATTTCTCCACCAGACCCTAATCTGAGCCTCCCACTCAGTTATTTCAGTACTTGTGTTTCTCTATGAAGTCCTGACTATCTATTCTGGCTATATCCACTTTCCACTGCTGAGCCTAAGAGATGCTTTTCATGCTACCAACATGGGCTTTTGGTAATCATTATCAGTTTGGGTTTTTAAAATTTTAATTCTGATTAAAATTACTTTAGGAAAAATTTAGGTTCATAGTTTGATTAGTTTGATAAATGTGTATAGTAGGGTAAAAACCACAACAATTGATATGTAGAACGTAAACCTCACCCTGAAAAATTTCTTCATGGTTTCCTTTGGTAACCAATCATTCCCTTCCTGTGGAGCCCCTGGCAATCATCAATCTGATTTCTGTCCCTGTGACTTTTAAAAAGTTTCATATAAAGGGACTCATAAATGAGGTCTTTTGTATCAGGATTTTTTCACTTAATAATTTTGAGAGTCATTCATATTGTTGTATACATCAGTAGTTCATTCCTTTGTATTATTAACAGTGTTCCATTATTTGGGTATCTCATAACTTGCTTATCCGGACCCCACTTGACATTTGATTTCTTCCAGTTTTTAGTGATTATGAATAAAATTGCTATAAACTTTCATATGCAGGTCTTTAGGCAAAGCTATGTTTTAATTTCTCCTGAGTAAATACCTTGGAGTGAGATTGTTGGATTATATGATAATGTATGTGTTTAAATTTATAAACAATTGGCAAACTGTTTAACAAAGTAGCTATTATCATTTTGCATCCCCTCAAACAATCTATGAAAGCTACAGTTGCTATACCTCTTTATCAAGATTTTGTATTCTCTGTGTTGTTAATTTTAGTTATTTTAGGTTGATAGTAGATCTGGAGGTATAGCAATTCACCATGTTGAGTATTTTTTATGTGACCATTTGCCACATATGGTTCTTCTCTGAGGATGTATTCAATTTTCTTTTCCATTTTTTAAAATGAATTTTTTGCCTTTTATGCACAGTGTTTAAAAGTCATTTTTCATAATTCCTTGGAAAGTCATAGAACAACTTAGTAAAATCCCTGTAAACCCATTGCTTTATATGCATTGTTCCCCTCATAACTTATGAAGGCCTGATTTTTCCAGGTCACCACCAATGAAAGCTTTACAATCAGACCACTGCCTTGTGCCAAGATTATCCATACCTCACTCTCCACCCAACTTGGACTCTTCCTTGTTAGCCAGTGAGTGACCAGCCCCCAAACCTTTTCTACCTACCTTCTTGAGCTAATGTTGGCTCCAACTGTGACAGACCAATCCCCTGGGAAATAGATGTCAGGATAGAATTAGAAGTGCAAAATATTTAGTGGACCAGACACCCATAAAAGGTAAAGGGCAAGGAAGAGGAAGAGTAGGACAAACCTAAACACCATGATATAGCTCTAACATTTGTGAAAGGAAATGAGGAAAAAATAAGGGTTGGGAAAGAAGAGACTCAGACTGCAAAGCCCTTAAGAAAATCTCAGCCCAATGAGGAACCCAACATAAGTGTCACCTGTTAGAAGAGTCCCACACTGGCCAAAATGGCCAGCTCTGCACTGTCTGGTTATTGGCTGGGAGCTGCCTGTAGACAGCATGACCTCAGCATATGACCATGGCAGATTCCAAAGGTAATGCCGCTGGAGGCTGTCGGCGCCTTTGACTTCTGGCAGATTCCTTTTGGAGGGGAGACCCAAGCGGCTCAACGCCACAGATGCCACAGCTTTTCTTAGGAGAGGGTCACGTAGCTTGTAATGGAGAGGATCAGAGCTGAGAAAGAAGACTCCATCTGGGGAAACCTTAGAAACATCCAGGGACCCAGGTGGATGTAGTGGCACATACCTGTAATCCCAGTATTCTGGGAGACTGAAGCAAGATGTTACAAATTTGAACCCAAACTGGGCAACTGAGTGGAATTATGTATCAAAATAAAAAATAAAAAGGAGCTGACAATGGCAATCTGAAAATATTAAACAGAAAACTCTAAAAATAAATAAGTCATAACTTTTAAATAACTTTTTAGTATATTATTACTTTTGTTCTGCTTTAGTATTATTTGCTACTGTTAACTCCTTATTGTGCCTAATTTATAAATTAAGTTTTATGAGAATTACATGCATAAAGGAAAAAACATGTTATACATAGTATCAAGGTTTGGTGCTATCTACATTTTGGGGCCTCCCTTGAGAGTCTTGGATATCCTACAAGAATAAGGGGGGCTCACTATACAGTGCTATGCCTTTCCCTCTTTCTGCTGCTTAATCATTTGTCAAGTGATCCTACATTACTGACTCAGGAGGTGACAAAGGATCATAGAAGGAAAATCTTACAGTTTTACATGAAACTAACTTTGACCCCATTTTACAGTTTAAAACATACACGCACAAAAGTACCAATCCTTTAAAATCATATCTTTAAATAAAACAGTATTCTAGTCTTTCCCATGTCTGACTCATCCTTACCCAGCTACCAAATATATCTTTCTAAAATGTTTCTCTGCACACGTTTCTTTTGAATAACCCATTAACAGGACTCAGGGCCCCATGTAGCACTCCAAATTCTTCACTATTCTTCTCTGCAAGCCATCTGTTCCTCGTCTCCTTCTCATGAATAGAATCATGCGTTTTGGGGCTTATAGCATGTCTCTCACTGAAGGCTTGCTGCCCAGAGTCAGCCATTAGACATGTTATATTTGGCTCATATTAGGCCTTAATTTTTTAAATTGTTGTCAACATTTAGCAAATCATAAATGTCATAACAAATTGTGGACTTCTCACTTTCCCTAACAATGTAAGATCTGGGCCATTCACGGCCCAGGGGTAGAGAGAACAAGGCCGCTCCAGCAAGCAAGCCCAGTCTGGAAACCAGTGCCTGCATGATTTCGGTTCCCTCCTCCTGCTGTCTACATAGATTCTCTTATAATTGAGCCTTCCTAAGATGCCATTTATCTGCATGTCTTGATTTCTCAAATTCTTAAGGATGGCCATTATGTCAAGCACTTAGTACCCCACACTTAGTAGAGGAATAGTAAAAATCTGTGAGTAGTGCTGCCTCTGACTTGTGTGCAAGTGACTTGTAAGCTTGTGGTACAGGATAGCTATAAAATCTAGCCTGAAACAGCCCAAACAGGAAAGCAGGGCTTCTTGCCTTGTGAACTGGGAAAGCAAGGAAGTAACTTTGGAAACAACCAAAACCAGGAACTAGAATGTTGTCAGCTCTTGGTTTCTTTCCCACTCTCTTCATTTCTTCTCCAAATTTTTCTCTGTGCCTGAGTCATTGTTTTCTTCTATCTGCCACAAGGTAGATTTTTCACTTGGAAGAAGACAAACCTGTTGGCTGCCCTGGGATTGCATAGAGAAAATCCCTTGTCTCTTCTCAATTCCTTATGTGATAGGACTCAGACTGGTCTGATCTAATTATCTCTCTATGCATGAGATGCAATACTACCGCAGTTAAGTCCAAAAGCAAAAGAACAACTCTAAAACAAACAGGATGTGCCTTGACCTGTCTTCTATTGCTCTAAAAATTTGACTCATGTGTCTAGAGAATAGGAAGATCAAAAGCATGGTACCAACATCTGCATGGCATCTGGTGAGGGTCTTCTTGCTACATCACAGCATGGCAGAGGGCATCCCAAGGCAAGGCAACTGGTTTGTACCTCACTTCCTCTTTCTATAAGACCACTAATATCACCATGGGAGCCACATCCTCATGACCTCATTTAATCTTAATTAATGCCTCCCCCAGAAGCCTCACCTTCAAATATCATGAATTTAGTACATATGAATTTGGGGGTTTGAATTTCTAAAAAATAAATTTTGAGGGATATATTTAAACCATAGAAAGATAGAATTCCTTGGGAAAAAAATGTGACCAACTATGTTGCTAGATGTCTTACAGAGCAATAGCACATTATAAATCAGTTCCCTTGTTTTACTTCTATGAGTGCACCATTTATATACCAGTGACATTTAGTATGATTCACAATTTTCTGATGTGATTTGAAGATTTTATTCTTATAATTTTGCTTTTGATTCTTACTTTGCTTTAGTATCAGCAAAGAAAATTATGTGCTCAGTGTGACTGTCAATCATGCCACATTAAGAATACTTAGTGGATTAGAAATGCACAGTTCTGGGTGTGTCTGTGGGGATGACCAGCATGGAGGTAAACAAACAGGCGGAAGAAGACACTTTGGTTGTAGTGACAATAACCAATAGGCTTGTAGCCTTGATAAAATGAAACAGGAAAGGAGAGAAAGTTTACCCATTTTTTCAAGAGTTCAGTCTTCTCAAGCTGCTACCACCTTTGGACATCAGTTGTTAATTTCTTCAGCCTTGTAAGGTACACTCACACCAATGACTGTCCAGTGAGCTTCTGGGCTTTTGACCTTGGATTGGTCCTGCTCTCTTGATCACTCTTGTTCTGTGGTTTTCTTCTCTAGGAGCCTAGCTCTCCAGTGCACAGATGGCCATTTGGGACTCTTCCACCTCTGATTCTGTAACTCTGCCTAATAAATCCCCTTGTATGATTATACATACACTTGCTATTGATTCTGTTCCTCTAGAGAACCATTACTAATAAGCATAGTGATTATTGATAGTTAATTGTTATAAATACTTTAACTTAAAAAGAAAATACCTCCTCTCTCTATCCTTATTTCTGTTCCTGAGAAGAACCATTTTCAAATATCTTAGCTACCATTTTATCTAGATAGTCTTAAATAGCAAGACTTTAGTGTTTTATTTTAATTTTTAAGTACAATTTTTTAGCTTTCCAATCTGAGACTAAGACTCTCTTTTTACCCTCTCTCCTTTACATACTATATCTCTTGTTGCACCCCAATCTTACACTGAGGCAATACTCCATATAATTAATGCAACTTTGATTTAAATCTTTCTTATGACTTGAAGATGATGTTCACAACTGAACCATGTAAAGTACTATGATTGTGTTTTATCTTTTCTGGTCCAATTGTTTTGCTTCTTACAGGAGATCTCCCCATTGGTTTTACTTTTTAAATAAAAATTTTTTAAAATAAAAAAATCTGCACACCACATAATTTACAAACTTAAAATGTAAGATTTAATAGACCCCAGACATTGACAGAGTTGTACAATCACAACCACAATCAAACTTTGGTCCTTTTTTGCCTCCCAAATCAAAACACTCTACTTACTAATCATCATCTCCCAATCCCTCCCCCTAAATCTAGGCAAATGAAGAGTTAATCTCTTCATTCTATTCCTATCCCAGAAACTTACTTTTTTTCTTTCAAAATAGACCATACTCATAACAAAAATCAAGACCCTAACATATCCAAAAAAGTATAAGCCTTGCAACATGAGTTCTTGTACCATATTAGATTGAAACCAGAGACCAACAATAGAGACATACTTGAAATACAGTAGTTACTTTTTCTCCTTTTTTCTCTCTCTTCTTTCCTATTAAATTTTTCATATAAAAGAAACTATATGATGTACAAGCTTGAGTGTCTGATTTATTCCATTATCATTATGTTCTCCCCATTGGTTTTATATGTAAGCTCATGCATCATCCTCCATATTGTATGAAATGATCAGTCTCCTTCACATGGTGAGATGCACGGGACAATCTCTCAGGGCCCACTATGCTCACTCCAGGCAGAATTCACAGCTAGTGCCCCAGGATTTCCCAGCACTGTCCCCTTGGGAATTCCCATCCCCTCTCTTTGGTGTTGGATGCCCAGTTTCTTCCTCTTTGAGTTTTTAGGTCATGTTGGTAGAGCACATTCTCCAAGAGCTTCCTGAAAAAGAAATGGAAAGGAAATCTGCTGAGGCCTTTAATGCCCTAAAATGTCCATTTCTAACTTCCAACATGATTAATATTCTAGAGAGAATTGCAGAATGGGAATATCTTCCACTCCAGTGGTGACAGGTATTCTTACTATTTTACCTTCTTACTTGATATGTAAAAAATGATCTCGAAGGAGTGAAGAAGTAGAACACTGCAGGAAAAATATTCCAAATTATCGTTATCCAGCACATAGAAGCTGTGGAGAAAGGGGCAAGAACAGGATGGACCTAGTGGATAAACAATGAGGGCCCAGGAAGGCTGTGTAGGAGGTGAGTATGTGCAAGAGGTGTCAGCAGCCACTAATATTGGGCTTGGTAGATTTTCTTTAAGGTCTGGCTTTTATCCTGACTAAGCCAGAGAGGGAATGAAGGGGTAGAAGCAGAGATGTCATGATCTGAATTATATAGATCTGAATTACACATATCTTTTACTGTGGATTATAAAGGGACATTGTGGTGCTATGTAGACTGAGTATATGCTCAGTGGACTAAATAAAGGCAGAAGCAAGGAGACCAGTTAGGAGGTGACAGAAATAAGGCAGGCAAACGACGATAGACTCATACCCAGATGCTGGTGTTCTGATTAGTAGTTGTAAAAATCTTGAAGTGTTTAGTTTCTGGTTAAGTTTTAAACATAGAGCCCATAGGAGCTGCTGATGGATGTAAGGCACATGATGCTGTGTGATGAAAAAAACAGAGTCAAATATGACACTAATGTTTTTTCCTGAACAAATGGAAGGAGGGAATTGATTGCTGAAATGGAGAAGTCTACAGGAAGGGCAAGAACTTAGTTTTTTGGACACCTCACTTCGATGTACATATTATATATCTACATGATCTTTAGTAGATAGCTGGCTAGGTGGAGTTAAGAGAAGTCTAAGCTAGATATGTAAGTGTTGAAGTCATCAGCATAGAAATAATGACAGAATTGGTAGGATCAGCAAAGGAGAGAGTGAATAGAAAAGAGAAGAAATCTGAGGACAGGGACTACAGGTATACTGATATCTTAAAGATCAAGAAGACAGGAAGAATCCACAAGGGAGGAGAAACCAGAGGAGTGAAAAGAGAATAAGAAGAGTTTCCAGAAGAAGGGAGAGACAGACTGCTGACTGATGAAGACAGGTAGGACTGAGTAACTTGGGTATCCTCAGTGGATTTGATTAGCTCTGCCTGCGGAGCAAACACTGCCCAAGTGGGCTGCAGAGGAAGTGCAGGGGAGGCACTAGAGACAGGAAAGACAAACAACACTTTAAAGTTGGTCCTACAGGGGAGGGGAGGAGAGGTCCAAGGAAGAAGTCTTCACAGAAAATATTATAGCACACCTGCTTGCTGAAATGATCCCTGGGAAAGAAAAAATAATGAAAGAAAGAAAAGAAAGGGCAACTGATGGAATTTTCAAGCAAGAGAATGAAATCAAAACAGCAAGTAGAGGGCTTATCTTAGCTCAGTGGATGGACAGTATGGATGTGCACTGTAGCGAACTATATCAAAGGAATGGTGGAAATGAGCAAATGTGCTTTGCAAAGTCCTTTTACTTCCTTAGTGAATTAGGAGATGAGAGTGGGAGAAGAGATATTGTGGGAGAAAATGAAAAATAGTCATTTAGGTTAGCGGGAGAGGAAATTAGAGTAGGGTAATCAATTGACTACAAAAATGTGTTGGAAACACTATGTAGGACAAAAGGCTCACTGGAAGTAAATGATACTGAATCTAAAGGCAGACCAGAGCGAGTGTGGATTTTCCTTCAGCCCAGTTAAACTTCACGCACATGCAAATGTGATAGGTGGAGAACTGGCATGAACCAAAATTGGGTCTTCATAAAGCAAATGCAGTGAAAGAAGAGAGGGGCAGGAAAGTTGAAAATGAATGGGTGCAAGGGGATGGATATGCTGGATCACTGAACCTTAGCTGGGTAAGTGTATGAGGGACAGTGAGAAGACGGTAGGATCAAATTAACTGATTTTTGGTCCCAAAAGAGCTGAAATGTTTTAGGAATTGGGATGCTAGTGAGAATAAATGAAAGAAAACAAAACTATTTGTTGTGGTCAGAAATTCCTAAGCTTGAAGTTGAGATTATCAGACTATGTCAATAGTTATTGGTACTGATAAGGTCTGAGATCTGAACAGTGGGAATTCAGCTGGAAGAAATGATGGGAAGTAATTAAACCATTGAAGAAAAGGGGGTCAAGGAGTGGAGGGCCAGGATTCTAGGGGACATCTGTACCCACACATCAAGTTACCAAAATTCTGAGGGCATCAGTACTGAAGAGAGTGATGTAAACGAGGGGTGGACCTCTCATTCATTGTACTCATGAGCCCGTCAATCTGGGGATTTGTATCCTTCAGTTCTGGGGAAGTTGTTTTTCTTTAATCATTTCTTTGATAATTTCTCCTCTCTATTTTGATGCTTTCTTTCTTAAAATCCTAGTAAGTAAATGATAAGTGTCCTTAATACTCTTAAGTTGCCTGAATTCCTTATTTTTTCATCTCTCTGCCCTTTTGCTCAGTTTCTTGAAGACTTATCTTTCAGTCCCTTTATTGGACCAATTATTTCTGTTATGTGTTTTATTTTCCAAGAACTATTTCCTATGCAGAAAATGACCATTTTTTTCACTTAACTGCATCTATTTATTTCATAGTTGCAATATTTTATCTTGTATTTCTGAGGTCATTGAATAAAAAGTCCTTTAAAAGGTACTCTTCATTCAGTTGTCTTTGTTTACTCCTAGTTCTTTTTGTTTGTACCTCTACATTTTATGTCAGAGGCTTTTGTTACATGTCTGGTGATGCTTGATTTTTGTTCATATTTAATAATAAGGACTAGGGGCCAAAGATTTAGCTGAGTGGCACAGCGCTTGCCTGGCAAGCATGAAGTCCTGAGTTTGATTCCTGGTACCTACCCCCCAAAAAATGAAGCACTAAAAATTGATGAAAATCTCTGTGTACTTGTAATGCTTGCTAATTGCTACTTTACTGTAGAACAACTAGTCAGGCATCTGGTCATTTTTCTGGTGGCCTTCTAGATGACGGTGTTTTAGTCTCTTCTCCAACCAGTAAGTTCTCAGAGGGGACTCTTCCAATCCAGTGTGGTGAATGTACAGTATCTCAGGCTGCCACTGTCCTGACATCCAAGTGAGGGAAGGAGGATGGGGTCTCACTAATCAGTGTATGACATGTAGACTTCATTCAATCATCCTTTTTTTTTTTTTTGGCCTTATTTCAATCTTTTACCAAACCTAGTATCACTGAGTCAGAAGACTCTGGTTCCATTCCCAGAATAAACCCTTCTGCTACCTGTTGGGTTAGCTGGTGCACAGAAGAGAGAGGGACACAGAGGGTCCATCTACAATCTCTTTTATCAGCCCCACTCTGCACACCTTCCTATAGAAGTGTGTTAGTCAGCTTGCAGTTGTTATGACAAATACCTGAGATAATAAATATATAATGCAAAAAGGTTCATTTGGCTTTATGGTTTCAGAGATTCCAGTTCCTGATTGCTGGACCCATTCCTTTCAGGAACAGGGCACTACAGCACTGTAGAGGAAGCAATACAACTTGCTCACTTTCGGTCAAGGAACCAAAAGCTAGAATGAGGAAGAGACCAGGGTCCCACTACCCTCTTCAAGGACCTGCCCTCAGTGACCTACAACCTCCGCTGTCCCCCACCTATTAAAAGTTCCACCACCTCTTAATAGCTGCCAGCCAAGCTTTTATTACCTTAACTTTGAGGGGACATTTAAGATCTAAACTACAGAAAAAAGTAATGAGCATTTCCAGTTTCTGAGTCTTTCCAGGGTTCTGTTGTGGGCATCACTCGCTTTTTGGTAGTTTTTATTCAAGAAAGCAATCTTTCTTCCTGCTGTTTACTTTGTTACCACTCTTGCATTTGTCTTCTGCCTTCCATCATTTTGATACTAGTTTTTAATCTGTTGTTGCCTCTTCTGTTGTCATTATCTTTCTAGATTTTATAAAATTGCTTTTTATTCCTTTCCTATCATTTTGGGGAGGCTTCAAGATAGAACGTTGCTAAAGGCATGTGTTCAGTCCACAGTGTTGCACAGGGCTTTGGCTTCCTTCTGAGATTTTTCAGGTATATCACTGGCAGTACAGCAGTTGCTGAAATAACCTTCACTAGGGATCAGAAAGGTGGTAACCTTTGGTAAGATCAGTGAAGGTAAAACAGACACACTTGGTGGCTTGTCCCATATCCCTGACCAACTTCTGAGTTGGTCCGCAGAGAGTGTGAACATTTTGAACCACGCTGATAGCTTCCCACCTCAAACACCTGTTCGTTCTGAAGCCCCTGTGTTGCAACAAAACCAATGCAAGTGAAGATCAAGGACTCTGCTTGCTTTAGTGAGATGCTCCATGCTAATCGTGAATGTGCATTTTCATCTTTCTCTTGTGAGTGCAAACTGCTTTTGTGACAGCCTCATGTCAAGTGCCAAAGGCTACTGTGTTGGTCCTAGGGATGCACTCACTGCTGTATAGTCTGCAGGGATCTTGATGACCTTGGCACTCTAAAAAGCATCATTCTGGCTCCTAATATTAATGATAGAATTATATTTGTGTTTGATTTTTAGAAAGGAGAAAAAATGATGTTTGCTTTAGTGAAATCGCTCATTCCAGAGGATGAGCGAAAACCCCTAATACATTTCTGAAGTCTATGTCAGTTCATGAGAAAGAAATTTAATTGTCCAGGTGAGACTTCAATTTGCAATTCCCTTGCCTCATCTCCCTTAGTGCTAGGATTATGGGCCTGCACTGTTGTGTCTAAAGCCTATTGTCTCTTTCTAGATGCAGTTTGGGCAGCTATTCTAATTTGTATCACCATAGATTAGTTTGACCTGTATTTGAACCTCAAAAGAATTTAAAGCATAAGCTTTTTGATGTCTGGCTTCTTTTACTTATTATTTTTTATTGCTTTTTTTGTTTGTTTGAGACAGGTCTCATTATGTAATTCAGACTATGCTTAAGCTACATAGTCATACAGTACCTGGTAAATTCACAGTGATCGGAGTGCTAGGATTACAGGTGTGTGCTACTGTGCCTGGTGGGCTTCTTTTATTAGAATGATTTCAAGATTCATCTGTGTTGTTTTATATGTCATTAGTTCATTTTCTTATATCTATTAAGTGCCATTATACTAATATATCATTATATTTTAAAATCCATTCTCATATCTTTTTAACTTTTTAAAAAATTAGTACATGTTTGCCATATATAATGATCACATTCATCATAGGAATTTGTTTCTGTAAATAATGCATTTTAATTCTTATTTTTTTCCACACTCCCCTCCCCTTCTTCCAACTTTTCCCCTCCCCATTTATAAAAGCTTTGTTTCTATTTTCAAATTCTTTTTGTTTTGAAATTTTATTTAATTTAAACACTTTTATTCCTTTAAATCCATTTTCATGTTCTTTTCAGTTTGTGGGTATAGTGAATAATGCTCCTTGTAATATTTCTGTATGTCTTTGGGTACACTGCATATGTACTTCATTCTGTGTCATGCCTAGGAATAGAATTGCTGAGTGATAGGATATGTGTATTTTTAATTTTATCAGAAACTTTGCTATAGTTTGGATCTTCAGTATCCTCCAAAGGCCCTTTATGTTAAAATTTGATTCCCAGTGCAACAGTTTTGGGAAGTAGAACTTTTAAGCAGTTAGGTCTTGTGGTAGGGTTTTATTTATTTATTTATGGCACAATCTCACTAGACAGGGCTGGCCTCAAACTCATGGAGCTCTTTCTTCCTCAGCCTTCTGATTATAGGCATGTGCCATCACACCTGGCATTATGGGGGGTCTTTAGGTCCCTTGAGTTGAAAGGGACTGTAGGATCCTAGCCTTCTCTTTTCTGCTCTCTTACTGGCCTTGAGGGGTGTTTTGCTCTGCCACATGCTTTCTTGAAATTTGTATCTAGCAAGCCCACCTGAGGCTCAAAGCAATATGTGTGACTGACCTTTTGTTGGAGCCTCCGAAACTGTTACTAGGGGAAAAAGTCAACCTACAGTTCTCTATGTAAAGAAAGTACCATTTAAAAGTGAAAGGAAGATTTTGTCAGGGCCTGGGGCATAAGTCAGTGATAGCCTACCTAGCATGCATGAGGCCCTGGGTTCAAGCCTTGCACAAAAATAAAAAACATAAAAAATAAAATGAGAAAGAAATTTAGACTAATGGAGATGCTGACCACAGATAAAGAAAAATCTAAAATAATTTATAGAAGAGAGAGAAGCTAGAGGTGATGAGCTTAAATTATAGTCTTAGGACCAATTGCAATAGACAGGATTGTGACTTATTCCACGTATCCTGGTATTTCTGGTTGTTGGTTTTCAGATTGCAGCCAACCACAACTTTAAGATAGAAACAACACAGTAAAATCAAGGTAGGTCTCAGAGGCTGTGAGGACAGTAAGAAGGAAGCGTGATAGCTACTCTTGGCACCCAATTCATGTCTGTACACACTGACAGTGTCCTACCTTGGGTGCTCTGCTCTCTGCTTCTCTGCTGAGGGATTTCTCAGCCCTCAGTAAGGGCAGCTGGAAGGAACCAGGGATCAAATGCCACCAAGCCAACTGTTATGGTTTATATCTATCTCGTTGTCCCCCCCAAAGCCTCATGTGCTCATAGGTGAGGTTTGGAGAGGCAACTGGATCATGGGGACATGAAACTCATCCATAGATTAACCTCCTGATGAGTTTATAGCTAAATGCAATGTAGAGAGGTAAAACCTGGGCAGAGGAGGTGGATTACTGTAGGTGTGGTGCATAAGGAACGGTGTCTCAGCAACAAGCAAAGTAACTTACACCAGCCAACCCTTAACTAGTAAAGCTTGGGAGTCAGCAGATGACCCCCACTTCCCCGTCACTCAGTGGATTAGCTCTGACACATGTTTCACTTGGTTTCTCCGAAGAGCCGAGTAGTGGGGAGCCCTAGCAGCTCGGCAGAGTGGAACGCATTCACTGGTCCATCGCTGTTTTGTGATGTTGGTGCTTTTACTTTTCTCCTTTGCTTCTCTCCCTTCCTCCATTCCACCCTGGAAACTTTCTGGAATCAGCAAATAAACACCTTAGCTGTAGTTAAGTCCTTATCTTGTATGCAGTTTGGGGAAAACAAAGGAAGACTGTAAAATTTTTGTTAGACTTCTACACTTATTTCTTCTTTACCATACATATTGCTAAAATTTTGTTGGAAAAAAAGAATACAATAACTCTTGTGGCATCAGTAATACATTTGCAATAGTAAAAAGGTGAAGGACAGTTTTAAAAGTTATTTTTACAGCTTAGTAAAGGACAAAGAAATTGGACTTTGAAAAAATTCAGTAATGTTTACTAACGCCATGTGAAGTGGAGAGTTTTATTAACCATAGAGAAATAGTTGGCAGAGCTGACAGCTCTCTAGGGATTATTTTGAAATTGCTATGATTGGCCAAATACTATGATTAATGAAATCAATATTTTCATGTTGCAGGTAAAATATATGTTTTCAAATCAAACTTAGTATGTTTTTTTCCCTTTAAAAGTTGTTGAGTTATCTAGGTTACTTGTTCTTCTCTTTATCTTTCCTCTTATAAATTTTTTGCCTGTGCACATACACACACACATACTTACATGCCTACACACATACTTCATTATAGTTTAAACATTTTCAAAACATGATCCTAAACACTTGTACATTTTAACTTTAATAATGTCTGCTCTATTGTCTTTGGAATGCAGTTTACAAAGCAACCCACATTGAGGGCAAGTCTGTAGTAGTTCTTTTTTTATCTCGTGCCTCTATTTGGAAGCCCTCTAGGAGTGATGTTACTGGGCCAAATTTAGAAGAGTTTCCACATTCACAGAAAGGAAAATGTCAGTAGACTCCAGAAAAAGCCAGAGTGGTCAAAAATCAGAAACAAAAACCAGCTTATGATTTGGATTTAAAATATCTCCCCTGGGTTTTGGAAGATGATTGGACTATGGGCTGCTAAACTCATTAGTGGATTAATATGTTGGTGACTTTATAGCTGAATGTGCTATTAGAAGGCAAAGCCTAGTTAGAGGACATGAGTCACTAGAGGTGTGACCTGGGAGTGCCTGTTCTTATCTCCAGCTTTTCCTTTCTCATTCTGATTTCTAGCCAACAGGGGTTAAGCAGTTTTCTTCCATCTTGCCTTTCCACAGTGCTGTTTCTGCCATGGAGTCATCCAACCATGAACTGAACCATCTGAAACTCTGAGCCAGAATAAGCCTTTCTTCCTTTAAGTTGCAGGTGTCAGGTGTATTGTCCCAGCAATGGAAACTGACTAATACACAAGCTTTGCTCCTTTTAAATCATATAGCTGTTTGAATTTTATTTGTTCTCACTTTTAACAGACTCTTAATGTGTGAAACCAAATGATGCCCAGATTCTTTTTTCCCACAGGCTTATTAAACATCCAAGTGGATTGCATGATGTATTTATGCCAATATACAAGATTTTGTGAACCCTCCACTGTTATTGTCTACTTAGTAATGCTTATTCCACTTCTGACAACTATCTCCATTTTCTGGGAGGAACTAGTTTTTCTCTATTTTGACCAGGTGGTTCTAGTGCAAAGTTCTAATTACAGGCTCCTGACTTCTCTGTTCTTATCATAGAGACGGGGATGTGCACTGTCTGTGGCGATTGTTCCAAGAGGCTACTAAAGCTATACCAGGATTTTGAAGTAGAGCTAGGTGGAGAAGGAGAGCTCTTTCTCTTGTACTGCAGAGATTTGTTACATTGCTCCATCCCATGGAGAAGGCTGGCATAAACAAGTGAAGCCAAATTACATAGTGTTGAGTCCTCAGATCTCCACTGCCCAATTCTGCTTCCCTGTTACTGTCTTCTGGGGTTTGGTCATTGTCCTTGTCCCTCTTTCCATAAGGTCCTCTGTAATGTCTTTCCCATTACTCTGCTTTCATATTCGAAGTATGCAGAATTGACTGTCTGCTGTCTCCAACCAAGAGCTCTGATTAATGTACAACATTTACTTTTGTTGTTTCATTAAATAGTTGTAAAATCAACTGCTTAATTAGGCAAAGTATTTGACTGCTTTTCCTTTCTGATATCTCAGTAATTGACTGCAAAGGAATAGATGACACCTTACTGAGACTGTTTTTCCTGCTACTCTTCCTTACCCCTTGCTCTCCTTCTTGCCCCTGCACAAATATTGACTAAAACTCTTAAATGCTGCTGGGCTGGTTCCAGAGTACTGGGGGAGGGGGACACTCCAGCTCAGATACAACACAACTCTCTAAATTATAATGTCACTTCAGCTTTTGTTATCAAGGCTGAAATGCTTTCAACATTCTCAAGAGTAACTAAACAATCCCTAGAGCTACCCTGATCTTTTTACCCCAATTGTAAAAGCAAAAGATCTTAGCAACTAGTTCCTGTCTACAGTACTACGGGATTGACAGTTCTTAAAACAATATTTTATATAATTCTAGAGATTGGTTTCAAGGTTGATTTTATAATTTTTTAAAGTGTCACTGAGTTTCTCTCTCTCCCTCTTTCTCTCTCTCTAATCCTTTTAGAGCCACTGGAAGGATGCACTAACTTTCACCATTTTCAGTATAAAGTGTCAATTTGTCCAAAATTTAAATTTTAAAAAGAGGGAATATTTTGATTTACACAGATTGGGCCAATGACATAGGAGATAGGCAAGGTCCTATTTTATCTTCCTCCCAATTTATCCACTGTAAAATAGAAATTAATCTAGGAAGATCAGATACTTGATCAGAGGAATATATAATAAGCATCAAAATAACCACAGATGTTTGTAACATAGAGCTTTCAGTATTTTCCAGAGAACTTTGCTGAATGCAATTGGATATTACTTGCTTTTTAAAATACCAGTCACCTGCTGTATGCGAATAGGTGAGACTATTTCTCTTGAACTTCTCACTTCATTTTTCACTTTGCTTGTCTTAAGCAAGATTCCTAGAACCATTTTCTTTTAATTTTTTAACCAAAAATAAAAAAATCCACAATGTCTTTAAAATTTCAAAAAAAAAGCCTTCTTTTAAAACATTCCCTTACTGGGTCTATCTTTTTCAACATGGAAGGGATGTATTACACACTGAATGTGAAAACAAGCAAGCTGCAGAATAATATGAAATCTCATTTGATAAAATATTTAAAATACAACCCTATGTGTACCCTTTAAACACTCTTCATAGAGACCCATCAAACATAATAGTGGTGTGGTGGTAAAACGATGACCACTCTAACATGTCTACACCTTCATCACTGGAACCCGCGATGTATTTCCATACATGGTAGAAAAATAACTTTGCAGATATGAGTAAACTAAGAATCTTGAGAGAGGATGATTAACCTGGATAACCCAAGTATTATGACTTGGATCTAAAATATCCCTTCAGGATGGCTCATGGGCTTTTAGGAAGTGATCAGACCATGAGTGCATTAACCTCATTGGTGGAAAAATCCATTGATGAGCCCATAGCTGAATAGGTTATTCGGAGGGAAGGCCAAGTTGAAATGAGCAGATCCTGGGGATGTGACTTTGGGGACTATAGCTGGTCCCTAGCCCCTTTCTTTCTGGTCATTTTTCACCATCTCTTTGTCCTGGGGGTCTTGGGGACAGCAGCTTTTCTTCTGCCAAGCTGTGCTGGTCCACCTTGCCCCAGACTAAAGCCATAGGGCCAACTAACTCATGACTGAAACCTCTGAAACTATAAATCAAAACAAATCTTTCTTGTTGAAAGTTGATTTGTGTTAGAATAATGAAAAGCTGACTGACACACCAGGCGGGACCTATGGAATCCCAAAGGGTCTTGTAAGTGAAAGAGGAAGACAGAAGGCTCCATTTCAGAGTGATGTAGTGTGAGAAAGACTTGACCACCATTGCGAGCTTGGAGGATGGAAGGCCGCTTCAGGAGCTGGGAAGGCGAGGGACCTCAGGAAGCAGCTCTTCTCATCCATCACCTGGACTCAAGTCCACTGTGACACATTTCAGATTTCTGACCTCTAGGACTATAAGATAGTGTATTTGTGAGTGCTGAAGCCATTAAGCCTGTATTAATTTGTTACACCAACAATAGACAATTGATGCAAGATTACTCTTGGAAGGTAGGTTTTGGGACAGGAAATGGGAGGAAAGATTAAGGAACATTAATAATTCCAAGTGGAATTTTTGCAAGAATGTGTTATCTGAAAGTTAAGCCAGAGGTTCAGTGGTAACAAATGGCTCACTGCAGCATGCATAGTGTCATAGCATCACTGCAGCCATGGGGTCACCACTGACATGAATATACAGTTCTAATGATTCTGTACAAAGATAAGCAGTTTAAACAAATTAAGCTTAAATAAGCTGCTTAAAAGATCATTTTCAAATGATTCCACTGAATTTGTTAACATCAGTTTTTTAATGATGGAAGATTTGCTATTTAAAGTTTATAGTTTTTTAAGCAGAATAATTTGTAGTGAAGAAATGTGTCTAGTTGCATGAAGAAATGTGTCTAGTGTGTACACACATTTATTTTTGATCAACATTGAGATTTCTTTTTCCCTCATGTATTTTGAAGACCAAAGTCCAGAGGAAGGAGGTCCAGGGCCAGCTAAAGACTTCAAGGTTCTTAGTTTCTTGCTATTTTTCCAATTCCTTTTTTTAACCATCTGCACACATGGGTATTCTCAAGGTTGCCTCATGATTGCAAGATGGCGACAGGAGAAGCAGCCAGTCTTTTGTTTTGGACAGGATCTTGCTACGCTGCCCATGCTGGCCTCAAACTCACAGCCCTCCATCAGCTTCCCAAGTAGCTGGACGTCATTCCCTTTTAAGGAGCATTTTAAATTTGCATTGGCAGAAATCTAACCACATAGCCACCTCTGTACATACGAGAGGCTAGGAAACGTAAATTTTTCCACCAGGCACACTGCCATATCCAACAAAATCAGGGTTCTCCTGGTAAGGAAGAAGAGAAGAAATTGATTTGGGACAAGCAACTAGCTGCCTATGTACAGGCGTCAGTGACAACCAAATTACAAAATGGAGCTTTTCGTAACTTTGTCTTTAATGATAAACATTGTACCATGATGAATAGTCCTTAACTGCTCCAGGAAATATATATAGACATACCATAAACATTTTATCACTGTTAAAAGTTAACTCATTGAAAAGAGAAAGACAAAAAGCAATCAAAATAAAAACTAAAATTAGTTTTATTATGAATCAGTTTATAGGACTGCAACTCATTAAATTTAGGGTTTTTTAAGGAAACCCTGAAGTTCAAGATGAACTTCAGAAGAAATATAAACTATCCTGTCTTTGAAACTGTATACATAATTTATGTGTTTGAGCATTTTTTTTTATTAGCTGCTGCATAGATCCTCAAAAGAACTGGTGACCATAAAAATGGTTAATAATTATGGATTTAGGTGTTATGCCTATTTGGGATTTTTTTTTTTTTTTGGTACTGGGGATCAAACTCATGACCTCGCACTTGCCAGGCAGGCACTTATGCCACTGAGCTAAATCCCCAGCCTGTGTCATGCCTATTTGAAAGCTGCCAAACAACAAATCTCACTAAACTCAGGGATAGATGGGGGCTTTTCAGTGTCATCAAAACATTCTCAGGCCAGGAGAAATTCAAGGACATGAGACTCTGCTTAATGGAGGTGAGAGCTATAGGCATAGTTCCACTGTAGGGGTCTGGCTGATGTGCACATTAAATGGCAAAAGGCAGAGGTGTTTTGGCCTTGGAAGCAGAAGGGGACCATTCATGAAGCCCCACAAGCTGTCCTTGGAGTAAGTGAAATCCTAGAGAGGGCAGTGTTTCATTTTGAGTCTGAGAAATAAGAAAAGAACAACACAGACCATCTGTTTTGACATATCTACACACACAGATATTTGGCATTTAGTATTAAAACTGTTTATCAAGCTCCCAATGCTGATGATTCACAAACAGAAGCCTTGTGCACTGTGTTACACTCTGGACCTGTTGGGGAAGAGGGCTCTAATCCTCTTGTGGATCTACCAACAATCTTGTGGATCTACCAACACAGGTTTAAGAGGACTCAGACAGATTTGGGGAATAGCGTAAAGTAAATGTGATTATTTTGCCCACAAGGTCCCAAAAGGAAAAAATAAAAAAGTTGAATATGGTGTAGTGGTAATGGGTAGTTATCTGGCTTCCTAGATGCCTAAGATTGTATGTGCTAGGGAAAGTGTTGTTTTAGGGCTCTCTCAGGTATCCAGGCCCTTCTGGCTCCTTCCCTCTTGCAGGGGGTCAGCCCACTGTCTGGCTTGACAATCTCCAAAGGTGGGTGTAAGTGTATACCTCACAGTGTCCTTCCCACTATCACTGGGGAAAGAGAAGAAAGTTTCAGAATATTTTTAATTTTATCTTATGAATAAGGGAAATATGAACAACAAAGGTTCAGTATTGGGAATGACAGAGTTGGTATCCCTAGGTCAAGATGTCAGAAAGTTGGCCTTCACTGTAGGGGACATTTCTCTGGGGAGCAGGGCTGGCAAGTTCAGTGGGCATCCCCACTCTGCCCTGCTCTCTCAGTGTATCACAACTGATGTTCACTTATTTATACCAGGTTAAGTGGATTCATAGGTCACGGTGTCTCATTTGTGTAAACTAACCCTCACCAAATACGCAGACAGCTTCAAACTACAAACTGTTCTATGGAGAGATCAGCTAAGGCAAATGAAATCAAGCAAGGTAAGAGTGGAGCTGACATCAGTGTGTCTACACCAAGTTTTCCTCTTCTGTGTCACAAAACAATGATAAGAAGTTGATCTCATCAAAATGAAAATATTCCAAGACTAGCAGAATTATGGCGGTACCCCTTCTATCATAATACACAAGCCTCACATGTTTGTACTGTGTCTGTATCTTGTCTTCTTCAATTATGACAGTCACTAAAACTAATGACAAAACAAAGCAAAATGAAAAGCAGACCTTTTAATTGCCATTGTCACAAAGTGAGACTTCAGTGTTCAAAAATCATGAAGCATAGTCAACCACACCACACTAGTTAAAACAGCATTTTTAAGAAAAAACTGTTGGTCGTGAAAAAAATTTAATACACATGTTAATTATTATTTCAAACTTAGCTCATCCTTTCAACATATCTGTTTTGTGTATGCTTAATGTATATAATGTGTCAATGCATCAATGGACATCCAGAACAAAATACAAAATGTACATACTTGAGAGTTACTACTTAAAGTTGTATTATTATTTTAAAAAATGATTAGAAACCACTTCTAAAGGTAATGGTAGGTGACAGTGATTTGTTCACTAAATTAGTTCATCTGACCCTGCTCCATTTAGCAGTCTTCTTGGACAATCATGTCAGTTTCTGGCAGTGTGACAAAATATCTGAGGTAAACAACTTAAAAGAAGAAAATATTTGTTTTGGCCCATAGTTTCAGTGGTTCAGTCCATAGTCTTTGGCTCTGTTGATTTGGGGACTAGTACAAGGCAGATAATCACAGCAGAAACAAAGCTGTCCCCTTATGTGATCAGGAAGCAAAGAGAGCAAGAGAGGAAGGGGTCAGGGCTCCAGTGTCCCTTTCAAGGACACACTCCTAAGACCTAACTTTTCCCTCTAGACCCCACTTCTCTGAAGTTCCATCACACCTCAATAGTGTCAGAGGCTGTTGACCAACACATGGGACTCTGAAGATGCAAATCATAGCAATGACTCAGTGTCTTGACCCAATTAAACTATAATATCTCCTTATTTCATGTTCTCACAAGAGTGTAACTTGAAGGCAACTGTACCATTACTTTTATTGCTTACATTTAACACTTACTTCTGGCATTACAATTATTTAAGCAAATATGTGATCCTCTGTTGACTTGGGGGAAATCTCACAGAGAGCAGGAATAGTCACTCTCTGCTTAATTCTTCTCTCCCATGGTATTTAGCATCTAGGAGATGACCAAAACAAGTGAATTTAGAAGTTAAGAGAAAATGTGTCTATGTCTGGAAGGTCCTTAAGACTGATGATCACAGTGGGAAATTTCATTATTTGGCAAATTGTTGAGGTTAAACCCCAGGACTGTGTCTTACCCAAGTGAATAGTTTCTGAGTAAGAGATGGTTCATCTCAGCCTGTGATCTTATGGATTGTTTACTTAAAAGTCTCCTCATTTCTGTACAGAACCAAAATGCTACTTAGTTGCTATTTGTATCTTGGAGATGTCTAACTCATTCTCATGTGTTTCCCTATTAAATTATTGAGACAGGCACATGTTTTGTGTTCTCTGATTCCTGCACACATGTTCATAAAAACCAAATGCAATGTGACATTTAGAAAATGTATACATATATAATAATTTAACAATTAAATTATTGTAATTCAAAGCTATAAGTATATAAATTAGTATAATTTAAATTAAATGTGAGATAGATAGATGTTTTAATAACAGATAATTTCAGTATTAAAAATAATTCTAATAGTATAATGGTATATGGGTTTCTTCAGAGTAGGTACTGGGTGTTGGCTTAAGGATGTTTTATTTGACTTTACCCCATCCTTCTCTCTCTCCCTCTCTCTCTAGCTCTCTTTCTCATAAAAATTATTTTGATATAATCTGTCTAATCGCTGCATTGAGGTTCTTGATTCCTCAATAAATTGCCAACTCATAATTCCACAGCTAGTAATGTTTTTTAAAAGTTTCATTTGTCTTTGCAAGAGTCAGTGATAATTTGATAGCATTTCTTGGCAATTTCTGCCCTACTATATTATTTTTTTAAAAAGTGGAAGATGAGTCTCAATAAAGAGATAGAGTATTTTCATTTATAATTTCCATACCAATTTTCCCAGACTCAGCGATGACACATGGTGACTTATGTTTTACTTTCTGAAGAAGTGATGACACAGAAGGCGATTGAGCTGGCACTGTAGGGCTGGAAACCACTTGCTTCCCAGGCCAAGGCTGTGTGCTTTGAGTAGTTTGCCAAAAAGAAGAATGGGCTGAGCTGACCGACCCACAGCCAGGCACCCTGAGCTCCTCTGCAACTTCTCACACTTAGTATCTCTTAGTCAACACCCAGCGGGAGATGCTCACTCTACCATGAGCAGGTCATGTCTCAGGGCTCACTATTGAGAAACGTTAGCCTCTAATTGATCTCTTCCCAGGCTTTTCTCAGTATCTTTCTAATAAAAAATTTTAAAAAGAGATTTAAATTTTAAAAAAGAAAAAAATTTTAAGCCCTGGATTCTCCTTTTCACTTACCTACAAGAATGAAGTGACAATTTCTACTCTCAAAGGTTCAAAGGTCAGCTTGGTTGTAAAGAAATAAAGTGGTAGAGACACAGCCCTCTGGGAAGCACGTGTGTCTCAGTTCATATGGAAATAATATAACCCCTGGGTTTGTCTTCAAATCATGCAGCAAAACAAAACTCTATACAACTGGAAAGAGCTTTTATAGTCATTTTAATTGTGAGGGTGTTTTTCCGTGGGGGATCTTCTTTAAGAAAGAAACTCTATCAACCAGGATTATGGTGTAGAAATGGAGAGTAAACTAATTTTCAAAGGACCCATCCAGCCTCTTCATGAAAAGGTCACTGAGTGAATTCTGTGTTGCAGCAGTCTGATTTTTGGAAGATGATGAAAATGAAGGCTAGTAAACCAACAAATATATCAAAAAAAAAAAAAAACCTAACGAACAAAAAAATGGTCCTTTTCTGTCTTGCTCAGTCAATGTCAAAATCACAAGTTTTTCTATAATGATTAATTTTTACAATAATAAAAGGAATACTTTCTTGTACAAAATTTGAAAATTTAAAAAACTAAGAAAATTTAAACTATGCATAATCCCACTATTTGCTTGGTCTAACAACAAATTTACAAAATTGCACATTTTACTATAAGCAAGTTATGTATCAAGGCTCACTACACAGAAATATTAGCCTCTAATTGATCTCCCAGCCCTTTTCTCAATGTACTTCAAACAATAATTTTAAAAATCCCAGATATGTTTTAGTCCCGGATTCTCTTTTTTTTGTCTTACAAACTTTTTCCTAAATTCTCAATACAACTCTAAGATGTGATTTTAATGGCTACATAATATCCCATAACATTAATTTGCACTTATGTATTAAGTCATTCTACTTGGGAATATATGAGATTATCAATTTTTCATTTTCTAAATAATATTGTGTGTAATATCCTTTGGCCACATCCTTGACTATGTATGGAACATTTTTCTAGAATTCAGATTGCTAGATCAAAATTCCTGAACATATTTAAGACTGTGGATACATAATATTCAACCACTTTCTTGCAAGATGATAAATTTTAATTCCTCTACCTGCCGAGAGTATAGAATATCACACAGTAAATTCCCGCTCCTCAAAACAATGAGAATTTTTAGACTGAGGCAGGAGGATCACAACTTAGTGATTCCCACTTGTAAAACAAAACAAAACAATTATTGGAGTAAGATGCAATCTCAGTGCTGTTTTGCTTTTGCATACCGAATATTTTCTCATGTTCTTATTTGCCATTTGTACTTCTTCTTTTGAAAAGTGTCTATTCATTTCCCTTTGTCAAACAGATAGATAGAGTTGTTAGAGCTGGGGAGAGGGACCAAGGGAAAGAGAAGGGGAAGGGGTGGTAAGGGAATAAAAGAGTATCAAAAATGATCAAAATAGGATATATAGGCACCAATTTCCCAAAACAATTGTAATTATTATGCATCACAATCATATATCAATTAAATAAAAAATTTGAAACCTTTTTGCCAACGGGGTTTGTCAACTTACAATTTTGTTTTTTATCTCCGTTGTTGTTTCGTCACTCTATTTGATGGTACCAGGGACTGAAACTAAGGCTCATGCCTGAGGCAAGCAAGCTTCTCCAACTAAGCTGCCTCCCCAGCCAACTTACAGTTCTTCACTGACAGAATAAATCAAGCTTAATTTTATCTGTGCATGTTAATGTTTTTTCTCAACATTTCTTAACATTTATCAGCAAATGACTTTCCTAACGCATTTTGAGACCTACCCCCTCCCTCGGGTTGAAGCTGGAGAGCAGGAGAAAAAGCTAGAAGTTGAGCTCTGAGCTCACTCCCTCGGTAACAGCTTTATCAAGGGCTGTCTTGGGGCGAGACTTTTGCCATCTGTGGGCTTTGGTTTCCTCCTTTGTAAACAGAAGGAACTTCATTAAGTTCCCTTCCAGTCCCCTAAAAGAGATGTTACAGATCCATAGTTTTAAAGCTTCTTTCATTGTCATGATTTGTAATCAGCTTTGTGAGAGGTAGTGTTAGTGGATAAACATCAATCTGTTAAGCCTGCTTGTTTTCCCAACTCTAACCTAGGACTCTGCCACCTACCAGCTGTCAGCAAATCACTTCTTAATTTCCTGATCTGTAAATGCAAACTTTTTTTATAGGTTTGTAGTAAGAGCTGCATGAAGTAATACAAATGAAATGTTAAATGATACTGTGCCACACACATATATGCATACATAGATACACAAGCTCACATGTACTGTGAAGCTGTGTATTTAAAATGTTTTAGTTTCTTTGGTTTTAATGCACGTATGCCACGCCCCCCCATCAAACTAGACTGTAACCTCCAGTGCTCCAAGAGAGTGAGATCACAAGAGAGGATGAAAACGGAAACAAAAGAAGCTACATCTCAGTGTTTCAGCTTCAACATGGAGCCCCAAGTAATATATGCAATTTTCTAAGATAATTTAGGGTATACTTGATTTTTTTCCTTATGTGTACAGACTAGTTAGCTTGGCTCACACACACATATGTAATGGATATATATATAGATATAGATATAGATATATTATCTATATATACATCTTGAATATATATTATATATATGTAATATATATAGATGAGGTATGAGACATCTCTCCATGGGCACATGGAAATAAAAGAAGAAAATGTGATTACAAAAATACAAATCATTTTCTTTAATTTTTGTCACCTACAATTGTAAATTTGACAGACTATATCTTTAAAACTGATCTCATATATGGTATATTTATATCGATTTGCATAAACAACAAGTTTGTCAGCAAATTGCACCTTGCACCCACAGGTAAGTACAGCACTGTTCAGAGCACACCAAGTACATAATGTGGACCAGACACTAGCTTATGATACAGAGGAGACAGGACCCGTAAGCATATAATTAACTAAATGTGTACATAATCACATTTCTGTGATTAAAGAGTAGATCTGGGGGAGGGGTTGCTGGTGGTTGGGGATGGTTAGTTTTTTCTCCCTATGCTAGCTTGGCATTTTTCTCCCCAGGCATTTGGGACTGGAATTATGTAATACAGAGGCAGTTACTCAGTTTATACATCACATTGGCAAAAGCAAATGGTCATTAAAAGAAACAGAATTTAAAAACTAGCGAGAAATGTCTCCTCACCAAACAGACTGAGTTTTTCACTCTGCCAAAAGAAAATGGTGGCTGTGAAAATATTTCGGGATTAAGTTCAGCCCACACCAAAAAAGTAGATCCAGAACTCTAAAATATATGGATATTTCTACAGGAAGAAACGGATTCAGCTAAATTCCCACCCTCAATAAAAGGAGCAAAGTGTGGGAAAAAGACTTGTGCTCTGAGGCTCCCTTTCACTTTCCTGCTCATTCTTGCCCTCTGTGACATGAATTCCCTGCCCCTCCCTGAAATACTCTTCTATACATTAAACAACATTTCTCAGCTTTACATTAACATATTTGATTCTTATAATTATCCAAGATGAGTACACTATTAGCATTACCTCCATTTTAAAGATGTGAAAACTGAGGCAAATGTTTGGTGAACTTTCCTGGGCAAATGGGATTCCACCCCAAGTGGTCTGGCTGCACGGTCTGCATTTTTAACTCTAAAAGCTGTAAATTTTCCCCTGGAAGAAGCACTTTAAGTGTTCGATCAGCCAAGGGGATGTAACTTTGAAAGTTATCCTGATATTAGGCCAAAAACATGAAAAGAGAAATGGAAAGGTAATGGATGAAGCAGAAAAATAAGTGGAAGAAAAAAGCAATCATCCTCGTCCTGTTGGACCCACTGGTGACCAGAGTTAATGGCCCAGGGCTGGGGCTCTAAATCTCCGGTTTTCTCAACAGCAGCACCTAGCATCTCTGGGTGTCTCAGTGACCCACAAGGGCCTCTTCACACCAAAGATGAAAAATGACGGTGGTGGGAAGCACAACTCACTTAGTTTAGTAAAGAAGTGATAACCCATGGGTAAGATTAAATTTCTGGACCCAAAGGAAATTTTCAGAAGGTGTTGTTTACCGTGCATAAATTGGAAATGAAGTAACAGCTTTGAGAGGTAAAAATAGGTACAAAGTGCAACGAAAATTTGGGTTTCTCTGACTGACAATTTCTACGCCATTTCACTGGTCTTGTTCAGACAGTGGCACCTTCAAGAATCATTGTCTTCCTTTTGATGTTGAGTCTTGACATTGGCTCTGCTCTTAGATGACCACGGAGTGGTAATGAGATGATAAACCCTCGACAGCTACAGGGAAATGTCCCCAGTTAAGAACCTGCTGCAGGAAAGGGGAAATAAGATTGTTCTCCTAGAGCTAAACAACGTAATCAGTATGTCGTCTGGAGCAGAGACGTACAAAGTCATAGTGTTGAACATAGTAATCTGATTTAGGATAATAACACAGCCAAAGGAACAGTAGTCCTTTTGAGGTGGGGTTAGATACTATAGGAGAAGAAAAACGAGAGGGTGGAAAGCAAATTTTGCATTCCACACATATTCTAAGAGTTTACTAGGCAGCATTCAAGGGCCTGAATACATTTAGCCTCTGTCCTTATGAGCCCCGTGGCATGCTGAAAAGGTCCATGTAAGAGCAGCTCAGGGAAACATCACATAGGTCAGGGACACCCATCATCCAAAGCCAAGGGGAAGTGCCTGCTCTTTTGTAGAGCTTAACATTCTAACTCCTGCTAGTGTCCTAGCTCAGGCTCCTAGATGAAGGCACTTTTCCCCATTTAACTTGCAGAGTGCCTAGAGAACACATGAGTGTCTCCTTATCCTTTATTACCACCCTGCCCCAGAAGAAGAGTAGCTACCCTGACTGAAGACAGCCTGACAGCTGCAGGACCTCATGGGCTGGAGGTGGCATCACGGAGTTGAAGGCACTGCCCATGTATGGCGTGCCCCTTTGCTCTCTTCAGTTGGCACCCAGCACTGGGGCACTTAAACTCCAAGTCCTCAGCAGGCTGCCTTTGGCCTCCTTTCTGCTCCAGCTGCTGGAAGGGCATCCAGTGAGGCAAGTCAGATTGGCCTTGTTGCATCTTCATTCTGCATGTCCAAAGCTGTCACTTGAGCATCAGGCTCAAATCGAAGTCTCTGACTCTGGGGACTGGGTCTCCTTGCATTGTGCTTTGATCTCAAAAGCTCCTTGGGTCTTTTTCTTCTTACTAAGAAGCTAGCTTGGTAAAGCATGAACATTAGCAAAGCTTACCTCAGATAGATGCTTTAGGCCAGTTTTACCAGATAACATTAAACCCCTGACAGCCACTTCTTGTCCCCTTTTCGAATTCCATGTTCACCACGCAAACTTTTAACTGAATTTGGAGTTGCTCTGGGCTGGTCAGGGTAGCTCCAGTGGCTAGGGCTGTGTCGCAGTTACCCTCATCCTAAGTTAATCAGTAGGTCTGTGGTTGCCCAAACTTCCACTGTAAGCTTGGGCAGTCTGACTCGTCTCTGAGACGAACCCTCTGCTGGATGATGAAAGTGAATGTCTGAACTGAGGACAGAGCTAAAAAGTCACCAAGTGTGTGATATCCAATGAGTCATGGCCACTGGCAACCACTTTGTCTTCCCTTTAAAGTCACAAAGCTGGGGCTGGGGATTTAGCTCAGCAGCATAAGCGCCTGCCTTGCAAGTACTCGGTCATGAGCTCGATATCCGGTACCAATAAAGTCGCAAAGCCAATAGCTGCTGATCGCTTATATATAAACCTTGCACAGAGACAGTCTTGAAACGTGTCAGGGAGGATTAAAGATCAGGTAAGCAAAGCACCTAACAGGTCCCTGACACCCAAGAGACAATAATCATGGGAATTATTGCAGTGGTTATTTATTTGTATTTTGCAGATACTCAAGTACACACATTTTGAATTACTCCTAAAGCAGGAACAAATAATTACTGTCCACAATATGTGGGAGAAATTCTTTCCCATAATAGGAGATACTGCTTCATCTAAAGACAGTGAGGCAACAGTTATTTCCACAGGCTTGACATTCCCTACCCTCTTATAACTCATGCAATTACTCAGTCCGAATGGCTCTGTCCAGCCCAGCTCTCTAGGTAGCCATGCATCTTCCAAAGTATACCCAGGGGCCATTTGTTTTAAAGTGACATGCATGCATGATTTGCTTCAATGTCTAAGCCTGAGAAGCATAGACCATGGATTTAAATCCTCTATGTGAGGGAGTTTGTGGTCACTCTGGGTGCATATGATCAGGGAACAGCCTCAGCTACCTTTTCATTAACCTCACAGAGGCACTCATGAATGCTTGGGCAGCTGAGCATTCAAGTTTTCTGACCACTATTCACAGTATGTAGTACACAAGTCAAAGCGTACCATGAGCACACATGCATGCACACACATCCACACCCTGTACCCACTAATGTGACTGAGACAGAAATCTTGAAATACATTTCTGCCATGGTTTGTCTGCTTTAAAACTCGTGTTGAAATTTAACCTGCTTCATAATGTATTAAGAGTGTAAAAAATTAAGTTGCCTATTTAATTAAGATCAAGTCATCATGGCTTAGACCCCAAGATTTGTGACTCTGTAAGAAGAGGGATGGAAACCAGAACAAATACTTCTCCCCCCACCCGCTCAGGACAAAGGCTATTGTCGAATGCAGTTCCTTGACCTTGGACCAGAACTGGGAACCAAATAAATCCCTTTGCCTTTGACTTACCTGGTGTGTGGTACTGTGTTATTAGCAACAGAGAAAGGACTGGGACCAACACCCTTTTGATACAGGTGAATTTTATCTTCTGGTCAATTCTTTTGTATTTTTTAACACTGGTTGAAGCCCACCAAGTGACTTCAAAACCCTCAAGACATCCAGTTGGTTGTTTTAAAGGACAGGGTCATAAAATCTTGCACACAGGGGTTCCTTGACCTCATGCTGAGGACTTAGCCTATTTTGTTACCATATTTTCTTCTTGCATGTTCTGAGAGCCTTATGTCTCTTGTGAGGCTTTGCTGCTATTTTTGTTGCTGTTTTGATGCTTTTGGTTAGCAGATGCAGTATGGTTTAAATATTATTTCATATTAAAAGCACACAAAACTTGGTTCCTGAGAAAAATATTTTTATTACTCAAAACAAAGATTTCTGAGAAACTTTTTTCTGAATACATTCACAAGGTAGATCCAGGGTTATGTTGGTGATGGGGCTGATGATGCTAATGATGAATGTGCTTTGCTTTATTAGAGGATCACTATGAAATTATAAATAATGCCCACAAACCTGGCACCCACTTGGGTACCATGGAGAGGAGTGTTATGGTTTGTGTTTGGATGGCCCCCAAGCCTCATGCAGTCATGGAGGCAGCTGATTGAGCATTAGTGATTGGTTTGCAGTCTAACACTGGGTTTGGTGGTGTGAGTGCTGTACCCGCCCAGGGTCCAGTGGTCAACATGCGATATAAGGGAGGGAAGGAGGCATGCCTTTCCCTTTTTTACCCTTTTCACTCTTGTCACTTCAGGCCACCATGAAGGGTTTCCCCTCAGTCATTCCACTCTGCCTTGGAGCCAGCTGAGTATGGACTGAAACCTGCAAAACCTGGGAGCTACATAAACCTTACTTTCCCTAATTTTGGGCATCAGGTATTTTGTCTGAGCAATAAGAGAAAAGTAACCAAGATGAGGAATGACCATGCTCTTGCACTTTCTTCAGTGGTCCATGGATAGGGAGACTTCATGTTTTGGGAGTCAAATTGAGGGTATGAACAAACTTGAGGACATCATTTCCTAACTGCTCAACCTTGAGCACAACATCTAATCTCACTAAGCATTTATGCCCTTATCTGAGAAATGGGCATAATACCAAGTCAATGGACTCTTTGAAAAGATCAATGAGATTGTATTATCTGTGTATGCACAGACTCATTGAAAGGATCATCAGCCACTGTTGATAATGTTTCTTTCTCACCTAAATTCCTTTCAATATTTTGAAATTTTAAAGTCCAAGTCTCAGTGGAAACACAACATACAGAAACCTGTGGGACACAATGCAAGCAGACATAAGGAGAAAGTCTACAACTCTGAATGCACACATTAAAAAAATAGAGTGACCCCAAACAAATACTCTAATAAAGCATCTCAAGGTCCTAGAAAAACATGAAAACCCAAATCTGAAGCTAATAAGAGGAAAGTTATAAAGAACAGAGCAGAAATTAATGAATCTGAGATTAAAAAATATACAAAGATAATAAATAAAAATTGTTTTTTTGAAAGGATAAACAAAATTGATAAACTCAACCAAATATAATAAACAAGGAATGAAAACAACACATATTAGCACAATTAGAAATGAAAAAGGCAAAATCACAACTGAAACATCTGGAATCCAGAGAATTATAAGAAACTACTTTGACAACCCATATTCCAATAAACTAGAGATAAAATACAGGTAATAATAAAAACTTGACTAAGAAAGCCCAACACCCAAGGGATTCACTGCAGAATTCTACCAGAACTTTGAGGAAGACTTAACTCAAAATACTCATCAAACTCTTCAAAGAAGCATTAAGGAATGAGTCCTGCCAAACTCACTCCTGAAAGCTGTCATTGCTCAAAACTGGACAAGAACTAAACAGAAAACTAGAGGCAAATCTCTCTAATGAACATAGACTCAAAACCCCTCACCAAGACTCTGTCGAACAGAATACAACAAATCATTAAAAAGATCATACATCAGGACCAAGTAGGCTTCATCTTGGTGATGCAAAGATGGTTCAACATACATAAACCAATAAATGTAATACACCACATAAACAAAAGCAAGGACAAAAATCACATGATCATTTCAATAGATGTAGGAAAACTCCTTTACAAAATATAACCTCTATGCATGATTAAAAAAAAAACTGAAGAAAACATGTAGAAAGACCTCATTTCAATCTGATAAAAGCTAATTATGGCAAACTTTGGCTCACATAACACTAAATAGGGAAAAATTGAAAGTATTTTCTTTAAAATCAGGAAAAGACAAGGGTAGTCGTTCTCACCACTACTGTTCAATAGAGTTCTCAAAAATTTTACCAAAACAGTCAGACAAAAGAAAAAAATAAAACAGATACATACAGGAAAGGAAGAAGTAATCCTTCTTTGCAGATCCTTTATATAGAAAGCCAAAAAAAAAAAAAATCCACCGAAAGACTCCTGAAACTAATAAGCAAATTGAGTAAATGAGCAGCATATATTTATTTATTTTTTAAATTTTATTTTTAAAGAGGGTAAAATCAAACATGACAAAACAGAACAAAACAAATCATAAGAAATCAATGTAAGAGACACAGATTTCAAAGCAGTACAACTGGAGCTCTTTGCTGCCTATCATACTGTTTCTTGTTTTCTTCCAAATAGTTGTCCCTATCTTCACACACAATGAATTCATACAAAACAAAATAATATTAAACTGATCAGAACAGAATGATAAAGGCATTTTAGGTCTTCAAAACCAGACAAAAGGGAAATCAACAATGGCCACCATAATGTCTCTCACTCTCTTCAAAATAGCTGTCCATACCTTCATGTATGTTGAAATTAAACAAAACAAAACAGACTAAAATCACTCTGAACAAAGAATAATAGTATTGCTGGATTTCACAGCATGGTGCTACGGAATCAGCACTGGGTACCTTAGTGTCTGTTTTTCTTCAAAGTAGCTGCTCATTTCTTCATGCATTATATAATCGATTCTCATAAACTCTTTAGAAGTTCTATGCATGCACGAGTACAATATCTATTCTTTCTGTATTAGAGGAAAAAAACAAAACAAACCAAAACAAATTCTTAGAAAAACACGAAATGAAAAAGACATGTAAACAACAGTAGCAAAGAGCCCAGAACACTGACAATATAGGCCTTCAAAATAAGGTGGTATGAGCTAAAATACGGAATGCTTTTTGAATTTGCGTGTCATCCTTGCGCAGGGGCCATGCAAATCTTCTCTGTATCATTTCAATTTTAGTATATGTGCTGCTGCCGAAGCGAGCACATGAGCAGGATATAAAACAAACAAATAGTAGTCAAATCCTGCACATCAGTAATGAACTTTTGAGGAAAAAAAATTGAGATTCCTATTTACAATAGTTTAAAAAGTTTAAATACATAGGAATTAGCAAAAGAAGTGAAATACCTGAAAGAAGAGATTGAAGAGGACATCAGAAAATGGAAAAACATGTGAGATAGGCAACCTTTCTAGGCAGGGCCACATTTATCAAAATGGCCATGTTACCAACGATAACATATAGATTTAATGCAATGCCAATCAAAACACCAATAACATTCTACACAACTGAAAAAGAAGTCCTAAAACTTACATGGAATCAGAAGAGAACAAGAATAGCAAAAGCAATCTTGGGCAACAAGAGCAAAGCAGAAGCCTGGCACAAACCTGAAGTTCAATTTATATTAAGAAACTATGTTGGTCAAAACAGCATGATACTGGCTCTAAAACAAACAAGCAGGTCAGTAAAACAGAACAGAGAATGCAGAAACAACACCAAGCACATTCAACTATTTGATCTTTGACAAAGGGGTCAAAAACCTACACTAGAGGAAACAGAGCCTCTTTAACAAATGGTGCTGGTGAACCTGGTTATCCATATGCAGATGAATGAATCTAGACCTTTATCTCTCTCTTTATACTAAAATAAAATAAAACTGGACCAAACACCTAGATATAAAAACAGAAAAACTGAATCTACTAGAAAATAAAATAGGTAAAATTCTCAAAGACATAGACATAAGCAAGGATTTTCTTAACAGATTTCCAATTGCACAAGAAATAACACCAAGATCAACAAATGAGATTGTATCGAATTAGAAAGCTTCTGCCCAGCAAAGGAAACAACTAGCAGAGGAGAGAGACAAAAAGAGTTTTGGAATAATTTTGAAAAAATGTGCCATCTACTCCTCAGAGGAATAATAATTAGAATATATAAAAACTCAAAAAAATTAGAATTTTTTCATAAAAATGAGCAATTGAATAGACACTTCTCAAAAACAAGAGAAAAAAAGTACACAGGTCAATAAGTACATGAAAAAATGTTCAGTATCTTTGCCCATTAGAGAAATGCAACCCAAAACAACACTAAGATTCCATCTCACTCCAGAAAGAATGGCATTCTACAAGAACCCAGAAACAACAAACGCGGGCAAGGTTATAGGGAAAAGGAAACCCTTTTTACTGTTGGTGGGAATGTAAAACTAGTACAACCCCTACTGGAAATCAGTATGAAGATTTCACACAAAAACCCCCTAAAAATAGAAATTTCATTTGACCCAGTTATTCCTCTTGTAGATAGCTCCACAAAAGACTTAAAGACATCATATTATTACTGTGATCCTTGCATATCCATGTTCGTGGCAGCACAATTCATAACAGCCTAATCTTGGAAGCAGTTTACATGTCCATCAACAGATGAATGGACAAAGAAAATGTGGTATTTCCACAATGAAGTACTCCTCTGCCATAGAGAAAAAGTTGAGTCATTTGTAGGACAATGAATGCACTTTGGGAAACCATAGTATAAATAAAGAACAAAATTAAAGATGCTAGGAAGCAGGGAGGTGTATCTTTCAGAGACTGAAGGGGATGTGGGAACGCAGGGAGTGGAGAGGAAGGGTGGGGAATCTGAAGTGACAGGGTCAAGATGCGCTGTGTACGCACAGATAACGACTCCCCAGGATGAATTTATTCCTTATTTACCACAAACATGTACTAACAAAACTATTTAAATCAAATAAAATATTAGTCACAAGTTCATAGTGCTGTGGAGAGAATGAGTCTCTATTTCTTTTCCCTTTTTACACTCAGGAAACTCACTCATCACTGGATTGATGGTCACCCATGGTGAATGGCACACTCATCCTTCACTTATGCATAACCACCTTTTGCCTATTTGGTTAATAGATTATTTTTCACAGTAATGAAAGCAGCCAGGAGCTCATCACCTCTAACCTTGAAAGGACCTTGAAAATAGCCTTTATCGTAAAGGATCTGGTAGTTTCTACATGAGTGCTAGGTTCTGGAGGCCAGAAAGTCCTTTCTTTCCCTCTACTCACATCATACCCTTTCTCCTCCACCCAAAATAACCATCATTTTTTTTTCTTTAACTGTTCTAGAATCTAGAAAACTTGCTGCCATGGCTAGGAGTAGAGTTCTGGGCCACAGCTACCTGAATTTTGGCTCCCTCCCAGTTTAGTTCAATAACTAGTCAGCCTGGTTCTTCCTTGCTTGCAAATAATGGTTTGAAGGTCGTGAGTATGTGGGGCTGAAGAGGACCCTGCATGACCCTGCTCCCTGGATTTGCAGTCAGGGCTGTGGCTTGGGTGTGACCCTGGATTCACCTATCAGGGACTTACTTTCCAAAGTCATGCATGAATGGTATTTGGAGGTGGAGCCCTTGAGAGGTAATTAGCATTAGGTGAAGTCATGAGGCAGAGGCCCCTGTGTTGGCATTTGTGGCTTTAAAGAAAGCAGAAAGACCTGAGCTGGCACACTTGCTCTGTCTCTTCCTGTGACACCCCTCTGCAAGGTCAGACAGTGCCATGTCTTGGACTTTCTGGCCTCCAGAACCTTGCACTAAGTAATCCTCTGCTCTTTATAAATTCCCCAGTGCGAGGTGTTTTATTTTAGCAACAGAAAATGACTAAGACAGTCTTCCTTTCTTCTTCCTCTGGTGTGTGTTCATTCTATGCCATCCTGGGGAAAACAACATATGGGAGGTGGTGAGCGGAGGCTCTAGCACATGGAAATTTGGTCTCTGTTTAGTTCTCAGAAGCTTCATGGAAGCTTCTGTCTTTGGCTGAAGTAGGCTCTGTATGTCAAGACTGTACAAGCAGCTTCTGGATCCAGGGTTTCAACTGAGTGAACTGAGATAGCCATAACCTGGCATGGAAAGACTTTGTGGTGTGATGTCCTATTTTAAAGAGACAAGAAGCCAGGCACAGCGGCACGTGCCTGTAATCCCAGCATCATTCTGGGAGGCTGAGTCAGGAAGATGCAAGTCCCAACCTAGCCTAGGCAATGTAGTGACTTATAAAGACATTGTCTCAAAAAAAAAAACAAAAGGAGCAAACAAAATTTATAAAGATGCTGGGATGTAGCTCAGTGTGAATGCCCAGTACAGTAAAAAGCAAAACAAAGAATCAAACAAAGAGGTGTTCAAGAAATCTCCTGCCAGAGGCCGCAGAAAATTCACTTCTCAGTATGGTCCATCAGTCCTAGCCCCTCCCCTCAGTTTCCCTCAGCCCACTACTGCCTGTCAGGGGTTCAAGAATGGTTATATAGTAGCTCTTTGCAGACAGTTTCCTTTCAATTGTTCACACTGTGGCCTTTAGAAATTCTAAATTAAGCTTCTCTGCTGCTTTACACAGTAGGGTAGCACTTTATCCTTTTCTGACTCTGCTCCACATCTCCAAAAGCAGAGAATACAACCTCATTTAAAATTAGTTAAGCCAAGTGTGCAAACATATGCATTTCAAAGTTGCTCATAAATTTGGGATTATCAGAGCCACCACTCTCTTCTCTCAAGATACTAATAAAATTTTTATTTGAAGACTATTAAATTGTTCTTTAGCTTTCTCTTTTGTAAAATAAATCTGCTCTTTTTTTTTTTTTGCCATCTGCAGCAAGAATAAGATCCTCTCCACCTCCATTCCACCCCTAGTCAACAGATTATAGGGTGTAGTAAACCTTGTCAAATAAATCTATCCTGGAGAAGTGCAAGAAAAATGAATTTCAAAACTTCTGCCAAATGTCATCAGGTATGGATGGCACTATTGTTTGTCAAGATGTCATTGATATTCAAAAGGAAGTCCAGGACCTAGCTTAGATAGATCATGAAAATTAAACTGGTGAATTCATTTATGATACGAGAGATATAGGTAGCAGTCTCTGGAATGGGGAATAAGAAGAGAAAAATTTGTCTTTGAGAGAGGAGGGAAGAAGAAAGGAGAGGAGAGGGGAGAGAAGGACAGGGGAGAGAGAGAGAGAGAGAGAGAGAGAGAGAGAGAGAGAGAGAGAGAGAGGAGCATTCTGCAACATGATGGCCAAACCCAGGAGCTGAAGAGAAAGGTGACCTGCTGTGAGACACGTAGTCACTGAAGAAGTGCAGGAGGTGACGTCTGATATTGGACTTCATTTTAAGTTGGCTCTTGATCTAACTTGTGCTAAAATTTTCACCCATTGCCCTCAGTCTTATGACGAGTGGCTTTTCCCAGCAGCCTGTGATAATAGTGCCTTGAAGCACAAATGGGAGGGACAATGGCCACACTAGGGACAGAGCAAGGTGGAGAGAAAACCAAAGCCACCAAGCTACTGTTGGGGAACAACAACCAGTGTCTCCAAAGGGAGACTGTCTTTCCTTCATTCAACAGCCATTTTCAGAATATTAAGGACCCAGAAGGGTGCTAATTACTAAGGAGAAACATTGTCCCTCCAAGCTCAAACCCTAGTACAGAAATAAGAAAGCAGCCAGTCCAGCTCTATGGTGTAAGTTTAATAAAATAATTTATGAGCAGGTATGATATATTAATAGCAGGGAGGAATGGAAAGGAAAATTCCAAAAGAGGAAATCTTTAAGTCATGTTTCAATATAACCAAATATGGTTATGGGGTTCCATAAGAGCTCCTGGTAGCTGCCGTTACTCCCGGCTCTTGCCTTCTGCTGCTCTGCTTTCCCTCATGTTTGTTTTCCCCACCATAAAGATGACATGAGCTTCCATACTTGATGCACTCATCTTCAAAACAGGAAGAAATGGAAGAGACAATGCCAGCAGCTCTCCTCTTGTGACTTCCTCTTTTATTAGAAAGCAAAACCTTCCCTGAGATCCCTAGAGAGATATTCCCCCTTGCATGATGGGCTGCAACCAAACACCTGGTCAACCATGGCAGTAAAAACAAGGATACAAAAAGGTCCCTCTTTCTCCTTCCCAGTGGAAATGAACCAGAGGGCGAGAGAGACAGGCTCTCCCATTCCACAGCATCTGCCATAACCTGGATCCTGGTGAATGAGTAGAAACCTGCCACCTGGCCAGCAAGGTCTTTCTAGCTACAGAAATAGAATGTATAAAGACAGAAAGTTGGGAAACAACACAGTATCTTCCAGTCGCTAACAGAAGTTCTGTATGGAGAACCAGAATGAGCAGAGAAATGAGAAAGAGTGAGAGAAGCATGCGGGGCAGAAGCATGGCCATCCACTCAAGCTTGCCAATGCATTTGAGCTCTACTTCTCTCCACATCCCTAGCACATAACAGTGTCTTCATAAAAGCAGATGTCTAATAAGTGTTTATGGTTGTTGAGATCAAAACAGAACAGAAATGAGCCTCCATTGCTGAGAAAATCATAACTAATTAAAAAGTAGAGTTTGAGACAAATTTCTTGTTTATGACTAATGCTGTTGCCTGGGAATGAATTTTGTTTTATGCTTATCCTTCAAATTATACCAAGGAAAAAAGGAAAATGATGATGTCAAGAGATTTTCAGTACTCCAATATCTTACTCCAGTCTAGGATGAGTCCAGTACAGCCCTGAGTTCCTTCTCACTATTTTTGTGCACCTTGCTCCTTTTCATGTGCTGTCATATCCAGTGTCCAGTACCTGCCGGTCTCCTTTGGAGGAATGACATCACTTGGAGTCACAGTGTGCACATTTCCTGGATAGCATGACATGTGTGAGAACTCCCATCCTCAGGGACACTCTTGACAAGTAACTGGCAGATGTAGGAATATGACACTCAGCTGTCCTGTCCCCAATGAGAGCAGCTCTGAGATGTCACCTATGCTAAATATTTCTTCCAGTATAGGTTTGGATGGAAGCTACTCTCTACAGGGCTTGACTAAGAACCCATCCTTTCCTCCCCTCTCTGCTTCTTCTATGCCCTAAAAAAATCATCTCCTGGAAGAATTTCCTTAAGAAATCATTTGCTCACGATTCCTTGTCTCTGAATAATCATTGCTTTGGGGGAACTGGAACCAAGACATCCTGACAGTTCTGAGTTGCTTGGTAATAATTTCCAGGTTTTGGAATCATTAGGATTCAGTTTGTAGAAACACAAACTTAGTGGGTTAAGCCTTAGGAGTTTAATATGGGAATGAGGTCCTTACAGTTTCATTAGGAAATCTGATCTAGGCTGAGTCTCCAAGAATGACTCCCTGAAAAAATATCTCCACATTTGTCTGTCAGTAGGCACAATCTCCTATTCCAAAAAATGGACTAGATAAAACTGCAGACTTCAAGAACCCACTACTGAAGCTAAGACCTAAAAATCAGGAAAGCACTGTCACTACTGCACTACACTTTAATATTCATGAAACCAGATCCTGGAGACAGGGAAACACAGTGCACCATGCTTGTCATTAGCCAAGCAACTGAAATAAGACCCTGCCACAGGGATTGTCGAGACCAGGGAGAGGGATGGTAGCAATATAGGTTGAATAGTACGTAAATCCACATGAAAGATCCTATTGGGATGATGAAAGCATCTGAAGGCTGGGTTATTCTGATGGTAACACAGTTAGTACAAACAAAGGCAAAATAAAAAATATTGTCTCATAATGACAATAGACCAATTCATTTGTACCTACCCATAGCATCATTTGTGTGTGTGTGTGTGTGTGTGTGTGTGTGTGTGTACAGGTACCGCTAGAGGCTTATTTATGGACATATTCTCAGCCTTTCGTCATAATATGCTTACACAAAAATGTGAACTGCAGCCAAGACAATGTTGGACGGGTTGAGTAACAGGAAGAACACAGTGGTAACAGTAATCTTGGATTAAGCTGAAATCTTAGTACCATGGATTGTTAGTGAAGAGAGTATTGACCTACATCAGTGTTTTTTTTGGGGTTATTTCCCAGATTTTTAGTCCTGGGAAAAGATCTTAAAGAGAAGTTTGCTTGTCAAGTAAGCTTAGGAAATTAATAATGAAAGGTAATGCTTATTTAGAACAACACGCCAGTCACTCTGCTAAGCATCATATGTACATTCACTATCTCCTTTAGTCTTCATAGAAATGCTATGAGCTAAGTATGAAGACCCCACATCAAAAGTATGGACATTGAGAGACGTAGAGCCAGGCAGTCCAGTTCCAGTGTCCAGGCATGCGCTAACCATTGTACTATATCAGCTTTCTAGGCCTCATTTTTTAAAAAAGTACCCTACAAACAAGTCTTAGGAAACACTAGATTAGGGAATTTCCATTAAAAATATATCAATAAAATATGCAGATGGAGGAGGCTGTTCTCCATGTTCTTCTGCAGAAACTTCTATGAGAGAAGGTAATGTATGAGGCTGTTATGATTTGTGTCTGGATGTCTCTCCAAAGAGGTCACGGCAGGTAGGTGTTTCAAAGATGGTTGAATCTAGAGTTTGTGATTGGTTCATTGTCTAGTGCTGGGATAAGTGGTGTGAGTGCAGTGCCTGCTCAGGGGTGGGTATCTTGCATGCAATATAAGGGAGAGAAAATGGTTCAGTCACCCCTTTTGCCCTTTTGCTCTTGTCGCTTTGGTATCTGCTGCAGACATCGTGAAGGGTTGCCCCTCAGCCGTGCCACTTGCCTTAGAGCCAGCTGACGATGGACTGAAGCCTCCATAAACTGTAAACTAAATAAACCTTTCCTTCCTTCATTTTGGGAGTCAGGTATTTTGTCTCAGCAACAAGAGAAAAGTAAGACAGAGGCCATATCAGTGAGTCAGAAAAGGCAATAGTATTGCAGAGAATTAGTTTACATAGTGATCTAGTTCTTACAAACACACACAAAAAAACCACTTTAGGTCTTTTCTATGGCTTGTATCTAGATGCCCCCCACCAAAGCCCCATGTGGTCCTAGGTGGGGAGTTCAAAAGGTGGTTGGATTATGATGTGTGATGCTGGGATTAAGGGTTCCCCACCTGGGTGTGGGTGGAATATAAGGAGACAGAAAGAAGCCACTTCACTGCTTTGCTCCCTCTGCCTCCCTTACCTGAACTGTGATGCCCCTCTGCCATGCCACCCTGCCACCCTCTGCCATACCTCCTCTGTGATGCCCCTCTGCCATGCCACCCTGCCACCCTGCCTTGGAGCCGGCTGACTACAGATGAAACTTCTACAAACTGTGAGTCAAAATAAACATTTCCTCCTTTAGCCTTGGATGTTGAGTACTTTGTCTCAGCAAGGAGAAAAGTAACTAAAATACACTTTAAGTTCTTAATACTATAAAATAATGATTTTTTAAAAAAAACCTGCCACATTTCTTGGAAACTTCAACTATTAAGTCACAAATTATTTCAAAACATAATATAAATTTTTTTTCAGAATGTCAGAACATTTTGTCTTAATCTCATCTATTCAGTGTATGTTTGTAATACATAATTGCTATGTTTGTTTTGGGAAACTGGTAAATATGTGTAATATTGCTTAACTAGTTTTGTTCCCTTTACCCTTCTCTTTCTTACTTCTCTCCTAACACTAACCCAGTTCTTTATCTCTAAAGCATCTGCCTTCTTCTTTCTTACCATCTCACTTAATTAGTTAACTAATTAGATTTTAGGTTTCTCATATAAGAAAAACCAAGTGACATTTCACTTTCTGTGTCTGACTTATTTCGCTTAATATTTTGTTCTTAAATTTCATCTCTTTTCCTGCAAATGACATGATTGCATTCTTCCTTATGACTGAATAATATATAAAATATATATTTTTCCTTTATATACTTGCCTTTTGATAGTGATCTAGGATGCTCCCAAACTTAGCTACTGTGAATTTTATTGCTATAAATATACTATACTATATTATGTTCACACTTGATACATTCCTTTGAGTGTTCACAGGATCCATGTGGTCCCTGGGCCTCCCTTAACCGCTATACTATGATGTCCTTAGTCCTTTTGGAAGTACACCAAAGAAAGATGTAGGTGGGTTCACCTTTTTATAAAAAATAAGAATAGAAGGAGGTTACATGATGGGATGACAACAACGAAGATGATGATGACGATGATGATGATGAGGAGGACTATGATAGTGGTTGTAGTGAAGTTCCAAACTTTACCATGGGTCAAACTAGAAAAAGAAAGGAATTTTTGAAATATGACATTCATCTGTTGTAAACTGTACTCACACTTGATACATTCCTTTGAGTGTTCACGGGATCCATGTGGTCCCTGGGCCTCCCTTAACCAGCCATCAGCTGAAGAATGCCAATGAAAATGCACAAGAGGCCATACCTAGGGCTAAATATGAACTTCGATTTGATCTGTGTCCCTGTTCATTTTCTCTTGGCTTTTATTTCCCTCACAAAGAAGGAGATGGGACTGAGAAAATATGTTTCTCCAGCTCCAGATTTCGCTGCCAGCATTGCCTGGACTGGCATCACGGGTTTCCAGGGTTTTCTCAGAGTTGATAAAAGTCTTAGATTGAAGGCCTAGAGCTATGCAGTGCCGCAACAGCTATTTCTGCAAAGAATCCATATTGAACTCAATGTAAACAAAAGATAAGTATTGAATAAATGATAGTGTGTCTGAGCCCATGGGATATTATGTGACCATTACAAGTCAAGCTCTGAACATTATTTAATGACACAGTAAAATGTTTATAACACAATTTTATATAATAAAAAAGCTATAAAGCTATATACAGCATGTCTTAACTCCATAAAATAATTATTATATCTAATATGCCTGCAAAAGGGAATTTCATCACAATGTTAAGGATGATTTAACATAATAGAATTACTGTAACTAATACTTCTTTACCCTTTTTCCATGTTAGTAGTTGCCTGTGATTTCCTGATTTTTTTTAAATAATGAAATTGTTCTATTTTATAACAACCATTGCATTTTAATTAAAGACAAAACAGACACTAATTCCGAATGTCTGATATAAAATCAGCCTAATTTACAAAATGCTAAATTAATGGATCTGTTTTATATGTACACTTGCTCCTGAGTTCTGTGGAGTGAGACAGTTCCAGGTTCAATTCCTTGTTCCACAACTCACTACCGAATATAAGTAACCCTGGAAAAGAATTAATTTCTTTTGTCTCAGATTCTTACTATATAAACTGGCATACTATAGAACTTCCCTTGTCAGGACAATAAGAAGATCACATGAAGTGTACAGCACATACAGCAGTGTCATACATGGTAAATCTCTAAAAAATGTTGGTTATTTCTCTGCCACAGTTCTACAAAGATTTCATAACTGAGATAAGGCACAGCAGTCTTGGAGAATCTGACAGGTATACATAACTTCCAGACAAAAAACTCCTGCATTTTTAAGCCAGAAACAAATTTGCAACTTGAATGTTCTGTGTTATGCAGTCCCCTTCATTACAATTACAAGAGAAAAGCAATTGGCATCACCCAGTAGGATACCCAAAGAGATCATCTGTCCAGAACTAGTAGGAATATTTCTTGGTAAGTCAAAAATATAGTCTAGATATTGTTTTGCCTTAAATAAATACATTACTAAAAATTCATTGTGGACCAAACTTGCAGGAAATATGAACACAATGAGTTAATTTAAGATGGAAAGGAACATGGCAAGATGCTTAGAGCAGCATAGTTGTTTACAGTCAAAACTGAGAATGAACTGGATATAGACCAGCAGATACATAAGTGAGGGCACATTTACCTGCTGTGCCTTGTCCATTGGTGGCTGGAGAGTATGGAGCACCCTACCTCCCAGGACAGCTAGAACCGGTCTTGGGTGGCAGGAGCATATCCTTGGTTTATCCCACAGTGACATAAATATACAATTTTCATGTTGGCATGACAGGAAAAGGTACAAGCACAAGATGGTAGAAAGAGTAGAAATAAGAGCGGAACATCTGATTAGAGGCTCTCAGAGACCTGTAGATGAATAGGCACCTAGTAGGGCAGTTTGAAAAATGAGGTAGTTCTGGGGACCAGGAAAGCAGGACACAAGGCTGATAACCAGCAGCTAATCTAAATGTAATCAGATTATGCCTGACTGAGCTGAGGGACCCTGTCCCACAATTGGTCAGTGTTTTTCTTTGAGTCTTTTGTTCAGGATTCAAAGTCACAGCAAAGAGATGCTGATTTTCTGGATATTTCTTAAATCATTCGTTGAGTGCAGACAAAGATACTGGGGAGTGGGGGAAAATGTAGTGGGAGTAAATATCTTCAGTCAAACCCTCGCAAACCAAATCCAACAATGTATAAAAGAACTATAGGCCATAACCAAATGAGATTCATCCCAGATATGCAAGCCTTTTCAACATTTGAAAATTATTAACATTATCTATCATAAAAACAGGCTAAAAATACATTTGTTACAACTGATGAACCTCCATTGACACATCATTGTCTTCCATAAAAATCAAATTATCATATCAACAGGCACAGAAAAAGCATTTGATAGTACTCAATACCATTTCATGATTTTAAAATCTCAGAAAACTAGGAAATGAAGGGAGTTTCCTCCATTATGATGAAAAATATTTACAAAGCCTCTAAACTAACATAATTACTGCAGAGATACTAGAAGCTTTCTTACTAAGTTCAGGAACAAAGGTAGATATTCTCTTCCATCAGTTTTGCAACAAGTCTTGAAAGTCCTACCTAATAGGATGTGATAGAATGAGAAAAGGAAGTAAAAGGTATATAGATGGGTAAAAGAGAAATAAAAATGGCTTTCTTGCATTTGGCATGATCATCTGTGCAAAAAACCCAGAAGACTACAGATGAAACTTCTACAAACTGTGAGTCAAAATAAACCTTTCCTCCTTTAGCATCCAGTAGGAGACTATATCAAAGTGTATCCATGCAGGATCCAAGGTTAACATACATACACCAATTGTTTGCCTATATACCAGCAATCAGCAAATGAAATTTGAAATTTAAAACACATTGCTATTTATCACCCTTCACAATGAAATAGGTATAAATCTAATGCAATATCAAAACATCTGTATGAGGATTGTAAAACTGATAAAATAAATCAAAGTAGAACTAAATAAATGGAAAGTAATTTCATGTTCATAGATAGGAAGACTCAATATTGTCAGGATGTCAGCTCTTCCCAGATGATCTATAGATTCAATGCAATCTCAGTCAAAATCTAAGTAATTTAGTTTGTAGATACCAATAAAATGATTCTAAAATGTATACAGAGATGCAAAAGACCAAGAACAACCAATGCAGTTTACATGACAAGACTGAAATTAAAGAGCTGTCACTACCTATTTATCATAAAGCTACTATTATCAGGATAGTGTGATATTGATGAAAGAATAGACAAATAGATCGATTGTGCAGAAATGGACCCAAACAGATAGTCAGGTGATTTTTTTTTGAAGAAGGTGCAAAAATAATACAATGAGGCAAAGGCAGTCTTTTTAACAAGTGGAGAACAACTAGACAGCCACACGCAAAAATAAAGCTAATCTAGACATAAACATATTTTACATACTTAACATTTACTTAAAAAAGATCATAGACCTAAATGAAAAACACAAAACTAGCAGAAGATAACATAGAAGAAAATCTAAGTGTGCTTGATTATGGTGATGACTTTTTAGATACAACACCAAAGGCAAAATCCCTGAAAAAAAAAATTGAGAAGCTAGATTTCATTAAAATATAAAGCTGCTGTCCTGGGAAAGTCATTGGCAGGAGAATGAAAGAACAAGCCACAGACTAGGAAAAAAAGGTATGTGAAATATAAGTCTGACCAAGGACTCTTACCCAAAGCATAAAAACAATGCATAAAATCCAATAATAAAAAATGGGCCAGTGTCCTTAGCAGACACCCCACCAATGATACATAGATAGAAAATAAGCTTATGAAGATGCTCAACATTATATACTTCATGGGAAAACTGAAAATTTAAACAATTAAAGGTCACCCTGGTAGAATAACTGAGATCCAAAACACTTTCCAACACTTCAAATGCTGGTAGATATGAGGAGCAACAAGAACATGGTGCATTCACTGCTTTGGGAGTGCAAAATGGTACAGACCACTTGGAAGCCAGTTTGATTGTTTCTTATCAAATGAAATGTACCTTCACTGTGACAGTGAACTGACTGTGTCAACTTCAGTAAGATACACCCAATTAAATTGACTCAGCATAGTACTGGGTACGGAAGGCCCACCCTAGGGAGGTTTGTGGCTAGAATGGGAGATGAAGAAGGAAGACTCGCTTCTGTTTCTTTGGAGGAGCTCCAGTCTTCACATTCACTTTGGACATCATCTCCTGGCTTCTGGTGCAGACTCCTCAGCTTCCCACATTGACCCTTCAGCCTTTCATGGCAGACCCTTCATCCTCCTGCTACAAACTTGCATTGGATACTACCGTGAGTTCCAGGCCTTCGACTGGATCCTTCATATCTCCAGCTTGCAGTCAGACCTTTTGCACTTTTCCACACCCAACTCTGTGGGCAGGCATTGCAAACTATATATATATATATATTGCAGATTTGTATATCTTTCATTAAATCTGTTTCTCTAGTAAACATTGACTCACACATTCACATTCACTACAGGATCTTACTATCATACTCCTTTGTACTTACCCTGTGGCTTGAAAATTGATTTCTACACAAAATACTGCACAGATGTATATAATAGATTCAGTTATAATTGTCAAAATTTAGAAGCAGCCAAGATGTCCATTACTTAGTGGATTGATAAGCTGTAGTACAGCTAGGTAATGGAATACTACTCAACACTAAATAAAGAAACAAACTAGCAAACCATGAAAAGATTTGGAGGAAGCTATATTATTAAGTGGAAGAATGCAATCTTAAAAGGCACAGAAGGTTCATTTTCAAGCATATGTCACTGTAGAAAAGGTAGAAATAAAGAGATAGCTTTAAAAAGTTAATGGTTGCCAAGCATTAGAAGAAAGATAGAGATAAATAGGCAGAATGTGATGTTTAGGGTAATAAAATTATTCTGTGTGCTGCTTGATTGGTAACTACAATATCCATTTGCCATAAAATGTACAACACCAATGGTGAACTCTAGAGTAAAACTATGGATTTAGGAAGATAATGCCATGCCTGCATAGGTTTATTGACTGCAACACATGTAGCACTGTGGGGTGGGGTATCAGTACAGTGGGAGCATTGTGCTTTTCACTCAATCTTTTCTGAAAAATAAGGCTTTCTTTAAAGGATATAGTAGATAGTGGTCCATGTTCCTAACATGTGACTGCATGTAAGGAAAAGCATGTTAATTGAAGGGCAGGTACAGAATAATTCATCTCTATCTATAAAAATGTCTAGAAGGATCTTACTATCACACTTCTTTGTACTTACCCTGTGGTAAGTACAATGATTGGCAGTGATTATCTTTTTAAGATCAGAATTGAGGAGATGATGATGAATTTTCACCTTCTTTCATATATATATATATATATCCCCACTTATTAATTATTTGAATTTTTAAGCATGTGTTACTTTTGTAATTAAAATTTTCTCCTTGGAATTATCAAAAGAACTAAAGGCACAAATTGATGAGGTAATAAAGGAGTCTCTCCATGCATGCCTCCTGGGGACCTCTGATTACCTTTGCTTACTGTCAAGAAGAAATAACTCCTCTCTGGTTGTGAAAGTTAAGCCACACAATCTATGCAAATTGACTGTCCCAGTGCCTGGCAGTAATTCCTTCACCAGTTTCAATGCCTTCTTGCCCCTTTTCAGTTATCTCCCTGGCTCCACCTTCTCTTTTCTCCAATTCATTCCCCTAACTGGGTAGTAACCTAAGTAGACTTCTAAAACTCATGTCACCCTTTTTACAACATCCTCCTTGCCCTCCCTCTACCTCCACACACACTCACACACACAAACCATTGTACGAGATGGTTGCATTTTATGTGATGAATGCATTCCTGGAGAAATCATAGCATGTAATGCAAAATTTAGACAATTGAAACCTACTTTTCCCACAGGACTGAATATAAAGTGTGTGATGGACGGGGAATGCCATCTTGGAGTGTGTAACTCTGCAAACCTTGTAACATTCATTTGCTTTAACACACTGCTTTTCATTTTCCTTGTACTTTTTCTAGTATTTTGAAGTGCTTTCTCTTAAATTAAGAGCATGGAGTCCTATGGTGGCTGTTTAGCCTTCTCACTAGAGATTTAGCACATCTAGGTTCTGTTTCAAAGTCCCTGAGTTCCAGAGTGTTTTACAGCTCTACTACTTAATGAACTCTTGGATGACCTTGGTACAGCATTATATGTAGGATATAAAGAATATTTTAAATTATAACAACAAATGTTAAAATAATAGAAGAGAAGCCATCAGATCACTCACAGACTTTCTCTTACATGTAAGGAGCTGTGGTTCACCAGGCATCTATAAAGGATGGTGGCCCTGCCCTGTGACCACGAGGTAAACAGAGCTTCAGACCAGCCAGTCCATAAACCCTGGAAGTGTATGGTTCTTGATATAGCTTTTTGATTGGGGAGAAGCTCAAATTACTTCCAATTTTCAATGTAAAAGAAAACTGTCAATATTTTAGATAGCAATGGTTCAGTTTTACACAACTTAACAAAATGCATCACATGTGATGAAAATACCATTTCATGGTCAGCATTTGAGGCTCTTCGGCTTCTATCCAGATCTCCACATTTATCTCCTTTCCACTCCTCTCCCCAATCACCCTGACACTCGTTTTTACTCACAAATGCATTATTACTAACAAGTGCTTTGTTGATGCATCATCAGATTTAAATAGTTCAACTTAAGAAAAAAAGCTTCCACAAATAAGCAAAAATAAAATCATCCATAATTACATCACACAGATAATTATTATTTTTATTGAGTTGTGACTCACTGCATAATTGTGCCATCTACATGTAGAAAGAAACTGGAGTGTGTAAGGCTTCTCATGTGTAATTTTTTTTTAAACAAAAAAGAAATGCTTCAGTAAAATTACTCTGGGGCATAGTTCTTTTGTCTTACAAAATCATTAAGCATATCTCATAGTTATTGCTAGAAGTTTGCACTGTACATCTGTTCTGTAAGAGACTGACATAATCTTGTATTTTTGGACATGTAGACTATTTTAAAAGTTGGCTCTTGTGGATAATGCTAAAAGTGAATATTGTTGTTGCTAAATCTAGGCAACTTGCATGATTTAAAAACAAAGTCCTGTAAGTAAGATGTTTGGGACAAATGAAATGAAAAATATCAGGACTTTAAACATGTATTGCCAAATTGCCCTAGGAAGCTGGAAACAACAATATCTGCAAGTCACTGCATACTCATGTGCTGCAAGCTTTCCAATTCATCGATCTTCCAAATCCAGAATGTGTCATAAGAACACTCCCAAAAGACACCCATATTAATTTGTTTTATTTTTTAAATAACTTTTCTACTAGTGTAGCATGCTAGCAAGTCCTCAGTGGAGTCTGTTCGGTTGTCATTCTGGTACTATACGCTCAGAGAATGCACAAGAGTATAAATGTGTAATCCCTCTTGGTACAGGACCACATAGATACAGGCTTTTAAGTGTCAAAAAGCATTTATTAAATGTGTGCATTTATTAAATGAACTGATAAATGTGTCTTAGTTGATGACTTGATGAAGTTATTTACTTTTCCTCGATGTCTTGAGCAATAGATGGCATGGCTCAGTGTGTGTGTGTGTGTGTGTGTGTGTGTATTATTTCATGTATTATTTTGCACTGATTGTTAAATTTTTAATTAGTGGATATATTCTTCTAGACTTTTTTGATTGGTGTATTTTATAAAATATTTAAAATCCATGAATTAATTTATGGTAATTAAAGGACTGGATATATCAGGGCCTTTGTAGTGACTAAGTCTATTGGTATAAGATGTTAAAAATGGCACTGTTATTTTCTTATCATTCAAGATAAAGTGGCAAGGTCTTGGGTAAATAAACATACAATGAGACTCAAGTTCATTTATGAGATAATTGTCTTTCCCTACAAAATTGTTTCTGTCTTCACTTTGAAATTGTTACCATTTTGCAATGAGGCTGGCTTCAAGTTCTTTCTTTCTGAGGAGCATAATTGAGTGGTATTTTGCTTTGTGATGAACTTCCAGGCAAGGAACTAGAGCTGACTTAATAACAACAGTTCTCTACCTCTCTCTCCTGGGATATACGGCAATCTATCAAGAGATGTCTGACCCATTAAAGAATAGATACATCTGTCTATCTAAGTCATCTGCTAGGAAATGGCCCAGTAGTTAACAAAGATCTCTACCAAAAGTCTAGGAAAATGCCATGTGACAAATAGTCACAGCAATTATTATAAAATCAAACCTTAGCAAATATTATGCTTCTCCTTTGGACACTCTCAAATCCTCCATCAACTGCCAGAGGAAAACCCCCATGGGATGTCATCCTTTAAATTGGGGCTACTTTCTTGAGGTGTTGGCTGCTACTTTAGGTTCTTATTAGGCGAGATTATTACTTCTTCTAGGAAGAGAGGGAGAAAAGGACAGAATAATTATTTCACAGCTGTGAGGGGACTCTGAAAGGGAAAGTATAAATGAATAACCCTTCCTCTCAGGCTCATTCAAATGTAAGAGGTCACTACCTAGAAAATATTACCCCTCTCCTCTCTCACATCATGATAAATGGAATTCTTCCCATCCACTGAAGCATCTGGCCAGCATGTCTCTGAGCTATTGTAACTATTCTGTTCCTTTCCTTGGACCTTTTGTAGGTCATGCCTGCTAGCTGCAAGGGTTGGCAGTGAACAAGAAATCTGACTTTCACACAGAGATCGCTGTGATGTGATCGGGATTTTGCCATAAAAACCCCCAAAACTAACAATGGCACTAACCATGACTCTCTTTGCAAGTCAACATGACAACATAGAGCCAAGTCCTGCAGATCCAACCCTCCCTATGTTCTGAATTCCTAAATCAATCAACAATAGAATAGGGTTAACAGACAAACCATTGAAATCAAATCCCCCTTCCTCTGAAAGAAGACTGAGAAACTTTGGAGCTCTGTTGGGGCACCGTTTCTCCAGCCCATTGTGTAGAAGGTACAGGTGCCCATCTTGGATAGTTCGTATTGGTTTTCTGCCTTTATTCTTTCTTAAATTCTGGAAAATTTTTCCTCCTGTGGGTGTTGAGCATCTTTCAAGCTTGTTCTATTTACTTATGGATCAAATGTTTGATTCTGAAAGCACCTGTTCCAGGTTAAAGGACTTAACAAAATGTTGAGAGAAAAGTAGTGTTTGGTGTGAGGTGGTTGGGAAAGCAAACACAGCTGACATCCTGTGTCAGCAAAGGGTGGAGATGGCACCTGACCTGCGAGTCCCTGCCATCCTCCCAGATGAACGTTCCTTCTCAGAAGCGATGTAGCATTGTTCAGTTTATGGCCTATGAAGAATCCTCTCTCATGGAAGACTTAAAAGAGAAATTCACCATATTAAAGGACTTTCCTGAAGACTCAAAAGACCAACAGAAGGCAGGATGTGTCTTACACTTGGTGCCTACAAATGGAGTCAAATATCAGGCACCTGAGACTCTATGACATGGAGTCATCTTCTCTCTCGAACTAATTCTGCTTCTGGACCTTTGCTGCCCAAGATACAGCTGTCTTTTGTGAAATACATCACTCCCAGAAAGCTTTGTTCTGATAATGTATTACTCTAATATATCTATTGCTTTAATGATATATTAATGTAATACATTATCAGAGCAAGGACAACTAATGATAGATTATGAAAAGAATGGTGCCATTCAGAGACTGAAGGATTCAAGAAAAGATTCATTACAATTACAAGATGATAGCCAACATATGGCTCTGCAAACTATAATTTTGGTCTTTTTTCTACAGTTATATAAACACCTCCCTGGCTCTCCCTTCCTGCCATTTCCCATTAAGGCACTGAATTCCATAAAATGTTGGTTGCTACATATTTTATAAACTCTTTATACATACTAACAACGTCTACCATGAACCTTGGGTCACTGCAGGCTCATTGTATCCAGTTACATTGCTTTTGCTAGAAAGTCCTTCTTATTTACCCTGAACCATAGGAAACCAAGTAACATTGACCTCTGGACAGTCAGAACAGCATATCATCTCTCATTACAATAATCTGAACTCCAGTCATTGCTCAACATTAATTATTGCCAAGGCTATAGCATTTTCTTGCTGCTTGACAGTTGATCTTCATCCTATCATTAACCTTAGGTCAATTTAATCCCAACCTCCATTTTCAGCACTATACAAACAATTTATTTTTGCATTTTTTTCAACTACACAAAGACAAACAATGTCAGACTGTTCCAAAATGTTTTATACATTACAATGATTAAACATGTTTAAAGACATTCAGACACTAAAATTTAGAAAGCACCAACCAAAGAAAGATCTGGAAATGAGATGTCACAGTGGTTTATTTTCCTGTAGGATAATTATATAAAGAAGAATTCAGAAAGACTACAAGTCCAAGAATTAAAATATCCTTCACTTTAGAATTGTTCTTTCTATATAAGCCACGAAGATTTATAGTTGGTATCTATGACACAAAACGATCCACTATGGCACAGAATCCAATCATTTAATGCTTTTAAACCCACAGGCAGAAATAAAGCAAGATTCAGGCAATTTTATCAGCCTACAAGATTTTCTTCTCTTCTTAGAACTCAGAAGTATGAGCATATATGAGAAGGGAAGCTGGAATTCCTGCTGAGAAATTTATTTGGTGTTTTCTATTCTTCTTGACCCCGTGCTTATACAAAATGCCAGAAATAACAGTTTGACACAGCAAGGGCCATGGAAACAATAGTGTTTAATGCATTTAACTGAAGAGTAAGTTGGTATTGTAAATATAATCACGTCCAATTGCAAGCTTGAAAATGCTTTGCAGAACTTTGTTGAAATCATCTCTGCTAAATATAAAAACAGGAAACCATTAATTTAAAAATGTCCAGAAAATAAGCATTTTCATATAAAAACATGTTTTTATATCTATATATGAAATATTATATAAGAGCAGTGGTTAAAATCAAATACACTAAACATAAGAGGAAGTTGTATACGTTCATCTTTATTTGAATTTTAATTATTTATATGGTTTATCCAGAAGTTAAGAAAAACATGAAGTTATCTTTTACAACTTTGTATGGTGACAAAATAGTGACACTAAGGGTAGACATTTAGCAACTTTCCAGGCTAAACACTGACACTTCCTCTGTCTCTTCCTGTGACCACTGCAAAGGAAAATCTGAAACATCTCACCCTTAGCAGGAAATAATGAAGCCATGTACCTTTTCCAAAACTGTTTACTAGAGCAAGATTAAAACAACATGGCATATTAATTTGAAGGATTCATTTTTCCCTATAATTTCACCCCTTTTTTTCAATTGTTTCCATTGAACTCTTCATGCAGAATACGGGGTTAAGAGCACTTTACATATGTGTGTGGCATTTGGGTCAAGAGCTTCTTATTTTCCTGACCTTGAACAATAAAAGACTGTGGGAGCAATTTCAGCTTTGCCTCAGTGCCTCAGAGCGATTCCCAGGGAAAGTTCTGGGGTCGTCTTCTGGACCTTCAGTTAGCAGAAGACTTGAGGATCATGGGCCCCGATGGGCCTGAGTGCATGTACCACTGCCAAAAGCCTCCTCACTTCCAGGAAAGAGTGAGGTCCAGGGACGGGGTGAAAGTTCCCCTTTGTTGTTGAACTTAGAAATTGACAATAAAAGCAGGTGGGTAGTAGAAAGCCTCCTTGCCATCCTGCCAGGCTAGTCCTCTGCACCATGACCCCCGCTCCAGATGGGCCTGCAGTTCTGTGGGAACCTTGAGGCAAAGGACACAGGCCAAGGCTTCTTGGAACCCTTAACTGTCTGGAATTGGGAGATAAGCCTATTCTTCTCCTTAGCCTTGGCCAGCAAGAATTTTACATACTAAGGCCTCAGACTGGCTAGAGGCCAGGAGAATCAACTTGTCACTCCATCATCAGTTCTAGAAAGTACAAATTTTAGCAAAAAAAAAAAAAAAAAAAAGCAGACCTGGAAAATGAGTTAGAATTAAAATGTAAGCACTATGTGTAAATTGAACTTCCTGCTGATTCTTGTCAGAGACCTACTTATAGTTTTTGCTTCAAACTCAATAGACAAAACTGCTGTCTTCTTTACCTTACTCATTTTCCCAAACGTTCCACAAACTCCAGAATGCTAACTTATCTTTCTGTTGCATACAGTAGTGTGATCTTGATGAGAAAAGAAGGTACCAGTGTGAGATCTTCAGTGGATTTCAGTGAAATGTTCTTTAGTATGGATCATGTGAGCCTGCCAAATGCAACTGGCACTTCTGTGACAGATGTTAAAGATATATCAGGATTTGAGAAAACTAAGCAAAATTCTAAGATGTTAGTATTGAGTTTTAAAGTGATTTTAAGTAATTTCACAGTTATACACTGAGTCCTCCTCAATGAAGAAATTCCACATTATGTTTTAAAAAATGTCTAAATTCAACGTGTCAAATAAAAAGTATTACTTCTGCATATGCATCTGCACTCCCTCAGTATTTATAGTTCCTGACCAACTGCGGGTAAGGATGGCAGGTTACCTGAGCTCATCTACCAGGAGGAAACAGAGTCTTGACATTCAGCAATCCCCCCTGTTGCCTTGGGAACACTGTCCTGCAGTAAACAAAGCATAATCTGCATCGTGATGCATGCAACAACAATGCATGGTGACGATGCTCTCCAAGAGCAGACCATCTTCACACAAGTTAGGAAAGGGCAGCCCAGCTCAGGTTACAGCGTCTCCTGCTGTCCTAGCCCTTGAAGGACCCACATGTGGTCTTTCAATAGATTTTCTATATGACAACTCCATAGAAGCAGCTTGGTATAAGAAGAATATTATAAAAAAGATGAGAGTGGGAGAGGGGGAAAAGGAGAAGTTCCTAAGCCTATAGAATTACAGGCATATCATACTACACAGCCTCCTCTCTGCTGAAAAGAGCCAGTGTGGAAGGAAAGAGTCAGGCCTCATGAACCAGTCAAGGTGATGAGTTCTGGCTGCAGATGATTTTGAGTTGAACCAGACCGAGATAGTTCTGGGATGAATGATAAAAACTGTACCCACACGTGGACAAAATAAAACCTTCGCCTCCCGTAGGCGCCCTTTCTCTAAGTCTGCCTTCAATCATCACGTCCTAAGGTTGACAGCATAAACCTGTATTCCCAGGCCAACTTGAACAAAAAGCTCCATTTTTCACCAAGTCTGAGTACAACTCTATGCGTGGCATGAATGCACTTGAACCTACTTTCCCGATTGGTTCATTTGCACATAGGACCAATAAGCCATGCATAATAGAGTAAATTATACAGCACAGCATGGAAAAGCACAATGCAAAAAGCAAACAAAATGTAAACTCATCTCTCAACAAGTTTCCATTTATCACCAACTATGTAACCAGATCAACTCAGACTCAAACCGAATTCAAAATGAAGTTTTAGACATATTAAGATTCTTCATACTTTTCCAAATTGTTTTCTAAAAGATTTCTGACAGTCAGTACTCCCACAAGCAATGTAGAAAGATCTCTGTTTCATTGTATGTATGTGACTTAATAAAAATCTTAAGTGAAAAGAATGCATCACTCAGATTGTATATTGTATAACCTAATGTCCTGTAGCTTTAAATCTGATGATTTTAATGGCAGGGTATCCAGATTAGGTGCCACTTGAGATAGAGGTTTGTGACTTAAAACAATAAGTCCAAGGTAAGTCTGCAGTAAACATAATGATTTGGGTCATTTTCACATGTAAAACAAAGTGTTTACCTCTCACTACAAAATCGATGGATGTGAAAACTTCCCCACATGATTGTGAATTTCATGCAATGACAGTCATTATCTCACTTCCTGTATTAAGAGACTCTAGCTCACCTGTGCCTGTTAAGTGAATTCATGTGCCCCTGTTTTTATTAAATGTCCCGGAGCCTATATCCAAACCTGATGGCACAAAGACAGATAGCTGGTTAACACACAACTAAGCCAAGCTGAGCCAATCAGTGCTCAGATGAAATACTTTAAGAATAATTATATTAACCATGGGAAAAATCTGTATTGTATACAAAGCTTATACAATGAAAGGTCAAAGCTGAAACCCTGGTACAGTGAAGTTTAGAGTCATGAATAGGAAGAGCTGCAGAAAGAAGGCGTAGAGAGGTGAGCAGAGGGAAGACAGCACCAGAACATAGGACACCATCTGTCTGCTGGTTGCCCGAGCTCTTAAAATCCTCTTGTTCTTCCTCCCATCAGAGTCCAGAAAATCTTCCTATGTCATTTTTAGGTTGAGTCAGTTTGATAAGAGCAAACTCTCTCCAAGAACTTCTCCTCTATCCCTGCTTTAAGATGCTTTTCTCCTTCCTCCTTCTGACTACTTTATAATGTTTCTAAACTTGGGGTGCATCATGCGATCAATACACACATTAAATGTGATGGGTCTCTTCTCCATGAAAGGTTATTGATCTGTGGAGTAGTGTGTATGTGATGGCATCTGAGGATCCGAGATTGTACAGCATCAGTGAGGAAACTCAAGTAGTTCACTTCGTGCCATTTTCCCCAAGGTTCCCAGGAATGAGTCCTCATATGACTTGCTGATGATTTTTTTACACCACAAATCGGTAGGGTAATTTTAAGAATGACTAGGAGAGACAAACCTTACGTTTGTTTGAGCTCAAAACTTTCAAGCTAGTCCACTCGTCACAAAAAGGTCTGTACCAATTGTCCTATCTTTTGGTTTAGTTTGGTTTGGATTGGATTTTTTAAAAGCACCATCACATTATATAACCTATTCTGGCTTTGAACTCATGACTTAAATAATCCTAAACCAGACTGTCTCATCTTAAACCCACTTAGGTATTACCACTTCCTTTGCTAGTAATATATTGCTTTGTAGAAACCATCTTTCAAAAATTTTTAAAATTCAAATTTTTTGTATGTAAATATAAAATATAATAAACAAGCTAAAGAAACACAATTTAATAAATTTGTCACCAGAATTTGATCCAGATGCCTGTAACTTTGTGCACTGGCAGTCAGCAGTCTAACTTGGGAATCTCATATCACGCTTTTCTCGCTTCCAAAGCAACGCCCTCTCACGCCCCTTCCTCTCTCCTCCCACCTCCTTCTTCCCCACTTCACTGCAGATTCATGGAGCATGTTTCCATCTACAGGATCTGGGAACTGGACACACAGAAAGTGCTGTCGGAATCACAGGGAACAGCCCATGGAAGACCGTTTTAAAAAGAAGCACATGTGTCTGGCATCTGTTTGCCATCCCTGTGGTAACAGGCTTTTACGAGTTTTAACTTCTGATGGGAGTGAACAGTGCTGTGAGTGCACCCTGGGAAATCACCTGGTGAGTATTTTTGTTATGTCTTCAGCTCTGTTCATCTGCTCGTCATGCTTATTAATTTCTAAAACCTTCTGAAAATGTGAACTGAGAGAACATAATTAAAATCCCACAAAATAACCAAAAAAAACTCATCAAAATAAACACTCCTAGAGTATTTGGTGAGTCATGCAAATTCTTTTGCTCATGTCTATTTAGACCAAAGTCTGAAGTTTACTCACATAACGAAAAGGCTTTTTAGTTATTGTAACAGAAACTTCTTTGCTGCCCTATTGAACTGACAATCAGATATTTATGATGTGTATGTGTGTAATGATAGTGCTACTTATTTGCTTACTGCCTGCCCGAAAGCTTGCAAACCTGAAAAAGAAATGGAATCAGACACGTACAAGTTAAGAAGTTTACATTGTGTTTCACAACTAACCAAAAGCAAAATCAAACAAAATATACAGCTCAGGTAAAACACTTAGAATCATGATCTTCACACACAAACACAAACAAACACACACACACACACACTTTCAAAGCACTCTCCTTATATCAAACTTTCCTCTAAAATATGTATGAGCTGGGATCAGACGCAGATGACTGTTCTAGATACAACTTTGGGGGTAAAAAGTATCAAAGTAAGGAGTGAAGTGCTCCTTGATCCTTAATGAGCACTTCTGGCGTGTGTCTCTACTTTACTGAGTAAAATTCAGGTTGGAGCCATGGTTCTTGCTGTGAGTTGTGGGGTTGAACAGCACACAAGCAGAAATCTCGAGATAATGTCACAGGTGCAGCTTTGGCAAGGGAATAATCATGAAAAACTTCAGGGATGATGATTATTGGAAAGTCCAAGTCAAATCCATCTAGGAAAGAGGAGCATGCAAAATTGTGAGACACAGAGGGCTTCCTGCTGAGCTGCAGTTTCAAAAAAGTCTGTGTTGAACCAAAAACTATTCTAGAAGTCAGATTCAGCTTGAGGACCTTTCAGTTCATGTCTGCTACTGTAGCAATGACCTAGGAGGCATTTTAGGCAGTGGAGATAACATACATATGAGCACGGAGTTAAAGAAGGACAAATGCGTCTGGGAAAAGTTAAGAAGTGGAGGCAGATGGTACTAGTTTTTCAGAAGGGGCAGGAAATACATGACAATGGGTTGGTTAGGATTAAAGACTTTGAAATCCACTTTCTAATGCTTTACTTTATCTTGAACACTGATGAACCAGATCTTTGTGCAGAGGAGTGACACTCTAAAAACTCACTTTTAGTAAGATGGTTGCCATCAGGACTGTGGAGAAGAGAAGCTGGATGCGTGGAAACTGGTTGGTGCTGTCAGGGTCTAAGAAGAGATTGTGGGCGGCAGCAGGAGAGAAGATGGACTATACCTGGGAGATATTTCTGAGGTAGAATAGACGAAGCTTAGGTAGAAGAGTCGCAGAGATAGTCATTAAGCGTTCTCATGGTTTCTGTCTTCAGTAAGCAGTTAGATATAAAGAGTAAATCAAGTTGAAAGTCAGAAAAGGAGCAAAAAGACCCGATATTTGTTTTTGTTTGAGAAATACTACATTTTAAATGCCTGGGGAACAATGAGATGGCAATATGTCTTTCTTTCTTTTCTTTCTTTCTTTCTTCCTTCCTTCCTTCCTTCCTTCCTTCCTTCCTTCCTTCCTTCCTTCCTTTACTTTGAAATAGTTTTCAAACTTAGAAAATTTCTAAGTATGATACAAAGAGAGAAAGAAACCCACTTTTTATCCCTAGCTCCTAAGTAAATCTAAGTAAGTTGCTGACCTGATGCTCCATCACTCCCTAATTCTTCAGTATTTATTTCCTATGAACAGTAACATTCTCCCACATAATCAGAAGAGAACCATGAAATCAGTAAATTGACAGGATACATTGCAACCAGAGAATTCCAAGTTTGGTCAAATGTCCCAATCATCTTGGCCAGCAAAAGAATCTAGTTTAGAATCCTGGGCTGTGTTCACTGTTAGGTCTCTTTATTCTCCTTCGGTTTGCAGCATTTCCTCCGTCTTCTCTCAGCTTTAATGTGTTTGACTTTTGAAAATTACAGGGCAGTCATTTTGTTACATGTCCCTCAATTTGAGTTTGTCTGATGTTTTCTCATTATTAAATTCAGGTTGTGCATCTTTGCCAGGAAAATCAAAGAAGTGATGCTATGTTCTTTCTCTTGCATCTTATCAGGTGGCACATAATTTCAATTTATCCCATTACTGGTGATGTTTGCTTTGATCACTTGATTAAAGTGGTGTATGCCAGTTTTCCTCACTTTAATGTTATTCTTTTCCCTAATGTAATTAATACGTAAATTTGCTACACCTCATCAATCCTTCAATTTATTCATCATTAGTATATAACAGAATGGATCTATGACTTCTTCAATTGGTTATAATCCATTACTAGCCTTATTTATTTATATGTTTAAACTGCCCCAGATTTGACCAATGGAATCCCCTTTGGATTGATTTGGAAGTCCTTGTGACACATTCCTATCATTTTTGAGCAATTCCTTGATTTTTGTCATAAGTAAAACATTCCAGAATCATCTGGTGCTTTTTTTTTTTTTAACCAGGTCTGAAATCCATCACTTTTCTAAAGAGCTTATATTCCTTTCAGTGAAAAGTCATGTTCTGATAGTTAGATGTGCTCACATTATAAGGGTCACTGGTCCAGATTCTCTCCTCAGTCAGAGTTAGGGAATATATTTATGTGCCTACATACATACATTCACACACAGATATATCAGGTAGATAGATAGATAGATATAGATGAGATAATGTTATGATCAATACACTGTGTCAACTTGAGAAGTTTAGAAGTTGACATAACAGACTCAGCAGGGCCAGGATCCTTACTTTGTAAACATCCTCATCCTGTGCAAGAGGAGGGCACAGAGATTTTGTGAATGCTACATCTGCTCTGGAGGGTTGGGGGGTCTACATACAATACAAGGAAGGAAAAGAGGTTTGCTCTTTCCCCTTTTTGCTCTGGTTGCTTTTGCTGGCTGCTGCCTTGAAGTGTTGCCCCTGTGCTGTGCCACCCTGCCTTGAAGCCAGCTGATTATGAACTGAAACCTCCACAAACAGTGAGCTAAATAAACCTTTACATCCTTTATTTTGGGTGTTGGGTATTTTGTCCCAGTATTGAGAGAAAAGTAACCACGACAGATGACAGACAGATACATAGATAGATGGAGTTCATAATGATACTAGCAATTCCAGTACCACAGAGTTCATTGTTACCACCTCGTTTTCTGTATCTGTACACGCTACATTCTCCAATAATGAAACACACACTTCTGGTTACTTTCTTGATGACTCCATCTATGTAACTTATCTCAACTGTGCTGTCATCTCCTAGCACAGATGCCCTCTGGGCCCCGTTATCCACCAACACTTCCTGCTCAGGTTCTGATACTCCTTTCTGGGAGACAGTTTTAGCACCAAATTGTTCAGGAAGGGAAAGGAGGAACAAAGTAGGAGAATGAAAAAGTAAAGAACTAAAGTGAAGAGGAGAGAAAAAGAGAATGAAATCAGGGGACACCCAACAGACATTGAGAGAACTATGGCACTGAGGTTGAGACAGGGCCAGGAGGCTGGGTGTGTGGGGGTGACCTTGAACAAACTTTCATATTGTATCAAGTATAAGATGTACTTTTCAAAAATAAAGTTTTCTTAGTTATTCATAGATTCACATGTAGTTTTAAGAAATAATTCAGAGACATCGTGGGTCTCCTTCACCCCAGTTTCCCTAGTAATAACATAGTTCAGCACTAAAGAACAATATCACAACTGGGGTGTCGACGTGGATACAGTCCCAATCCAGATCCACTGCATGACCATGAGGGTCGTTCACTCTGCCCTTCGATTAGCTCCCCATTAACACATTCAACGCCCCCTTCCTTAATCTCTAGCAGCTGCTAATTTGCTCCTCATTTTTCCAATTTTTTCAGTTCAAGAATGTTTTACAAAGGAAATCACATGGTATGTAACTTTTGACTGGCCTTTTTTGTCCAGCATAATTCATTTACCATCCATCCAAATTGTTGTGTGTACTGATTGTTTCTTTTTTATTCCATGGTACAGAATAAATTCCACGATGTGGACATATCCATGTTTTTTCATCAGTTAAAGGACATCTAGATTGGTCCCAGTTTGTGTCTATTATAACCAAAACTGCTATAAATATTTATGTTTAGGTTTTTGTGTGAATATAAGTGCTCATTTTTCTGGGAATAATGCCCAGGAAGGCAATTGTTGGATCATATCATAGTGCATGTTAAGGTTTTTTTAAGAGACTGCCAAACGGTTTTCCACAGTGACTGTACCATTTTAAATTTCCAGTAACAATGCAGAGAGGCTTAATTTCACTGCATCCTCACCAGCACTGGAGATCTCCATTATTTTTACATTGGCCATCCTGATAGATGTATGGTAGTATTAAAATCTAGCTAACATTTTCATTTCCCTAATAGCTAATTATGTTTAATGTCTTTGTGTGGTTATTTTTCATATGTGTATTTCCTTAAAGAAAATAACTGTGTCTTTTGCCCAATTCAATTGGATCATTTCTCTTTTCCAATTGTTTAGTTTTGAGAGTTCTTTATAGTCTAGATACTAATCTTTGTGGGATATATGGTTTGAAAATATTTTCTCTTTCTGACTTTTGATATTTTTAACAATGTCATTTGCATCAAAAAATTTTAATTTTGATGAAATCCAGTTAATCAGTTGTTTCTTTTCTGGATTATGCTTTTTGGCTTGAAGTTTAAGAACGCTTCACTTGGCCCTAAGCCCTGAATATTTTATGCGTTTCTTCCTAAAAGTTTTATAGTTTTACATTTTACATTCAAACCTATGATCCATTTTGAGTTAATTTTTACATAAGATGTAAGTTTGAGTTTGGTGTTTAGTTTTATATCCAATAGCTCCAGCACAATTTGTTGGAAAGACTATAATTTCTCCATTGAACTCCTTTTACACCCTTGTCATAAACCCAGGCATACTTTTGTGGATCTATGTCTGGATCTCTACTCTGTTCCTTTCATCAGTGCATCAATAGCCAATCTATGCACCAATACCTCAGTCTTTTTTACTATAGCTACATAAAATGTTGTAACCTGATTCCTCCCATTTTACTCATATTTTTCAAAGATACATTAGTTGTCATTAAAGTCCTATCATTTTTTATTTATGCAAAATTATTCCTTTTTCTTTTTTAGCAGTTGTAAATAACGCTTTTAATTTCATTCTTTGTTTATTACTAATATTAGAATTGCAAATGACAATTTGTAGCTCTATCTTATATCCTGCAAACATTGCTAAATTCACTTATTAGTTTAAGGAGAGCTTTAAAATGTTTCTTTCTTGAGACTTTCTATATAGACAATCATGTTGTCGAAAAATAGAGACAGTTTTATTTCTTCTTTTAAAATTTTTTTCTTTTTTTTTCTTTTTCTTGACTTACTGCACTAAAACTTCCAACACTATTTTGAATAAGAGTGGTGAAAGAAGACTTTGTTGATTTATCCTCGACTCTTCCACCATTAAATATAATGTTAGCTAAGGTTTTTTGGAGATATTTACAAATTTGAGGAAGTTCCTTATTCTATTTCTTGACTATTTTTATCTTGAAAAGTGTTGGATTTTGTCAAATGCTTTTTCTGCAATTGGTATGATCATGTGTTCCTTCTCTAGTTTAGGAATATGATGGATTACTCTTGTCGATTTTCCATTACCAATTACTAATTAATTTCAAATACTAATTACTAATTCTTCCTATATATTGCTAAATTCTATTTGCTAATACTTTCATAAGGATTTTTGCATCTATATTCATGAAAGATATTTGTAAACAGTTTTCTTATTTTACACCATGTTTTCTGTTTTGGTATCAGGATAAGCTTAGCTTTATAAAATGAATTGGGCATTGATTCCTTCTCTTATATTTTTAAAAAATGATTGTATGAAACTGGTGTTGATTTTTTTTAACAAAGCCTCAGTAAGTTGGCCAGGCTGGGGTCACACTTTTGATCCTCCTACCCAGACGATCAATAAAATTCTATAATGAAATCATAGTGTACCTAGAGATTTCTTTTCTGGCGAGTTTTTATATTGTAAATTAAAATGTTAATATTTACAGTGCTATTCAAGGGACTTCATGTTGGATAAGTTGTGGTAGTTTATTTTTGTGGAAATGATGTATTTCATCTAAATAGGTCTGCAGTGAGATTATGTTTCAATTCTTATATTTATAATTTTTGATCTTTTCTTTGTCCAATTAGAGTTTCATAATTTCGTCAGTTTTTTTTTAAAGAATCTAATCTATGTTTTACAGTTTTGTCTCTATTACCTGTTTCCAGTTTTATTGATTTGTGTCCTTATTATCTCCTTTCTTCTGCTTACTTCAGGTTTATTTTCTCTCTGCCTTCTATGTTCTTGAGGTAGAAACTCAGATTATTAAATGGACATTTTTGAGAGATATTTCCAAATTTATTTGAGAATTTACTTATATTTCCTTTAATTTTATCCATTTGGTTTCATGTGTTATGCAGTTCTGTTTCTTGGTGTGTGCTTGTTTGATGTTGTTGGTTGGTGGGGAGGGAATTGATCCTTTTAACACTAAAAAATGTGTCTTTCTGTATTTGGCAATTTTCTTTTTGTGGAAAGTCTACTTTATTATATTGACATAGCCATTCAGGCTTTCTTGGACTTGTGTTTGCATGATTTATACTTTCATATCATTTCACTATCTATCTGTCTATTTCATCATATTTGAAACAAGTTTCTTATACATAGCATAGAGTAGAGGTTTTTTGTTGTTGTTGAGACAAGATGTTTACACATACACTAGACTGGCCTCAAGCTCCTGATCCTCCTGCCTCAGCCTCTCAGGTGCTAGGAGTATATATCATAGTTTTAAGTCGATTCTACCATTCTCTATCTTTTAATTGTCCTTTTGCAACCATGTACATTTATTATGGTTACTGATATGTGAAAACCTAAGAGTTCAATTTTATTTTTTTCATTTTTATTTGTTCTTTTTGATTTGTACTTCACTATTCTTATTCCCTTCCTGTAGGTTAGTCAAACATTCCAGGCTGGGGATATTACTCAGCAGCACAGTGCCTGCCTGGTAATCATGAGGTGGTAAGTTCAATTCCTGGTACAAAAAAAAAAAATCAAAAGTTCCTTAAAATTTTAGAATGTATTTTTGTCTAAAGTGCCTCAGAACATATGCCTATCTATAAAATTTTGATGGTTACTAACATTATATATACATAATTTGCCTGCCTATGAATGAAGAGTAAAAATCTTATTTCCATTTTGACTTCTTTACTCTTTCATGTTTATAATATAATTGTCTTGAATATTTCCTCTGCATATATTTAAAAATTACATCAGGAAATGTTATAATTCTTACTGTAGCCATCAAAACTAATTTAGAAAACTCAGGGAGAAATGGAAAACCAATTATATTTACCCCTATTTTTGCTGACCTTGCTCTTTCTTACTTCCTGATATTCTGAGCTTCCTTCTTTCATTGTTGACTTTCTGCTAAGAGAAATTCTGTTAGCCACACTTTTAGAGTAGGTTATCTGTCTTTGCTTTGTAATATTCAGAATATTTAGTTGGACTTAGCATCGAGAATAAGGAAAAATATTATCTACTCCATGTCCTTAAAAATGAGAGTCTTAAGATGTACAATTTTAATCTCTCTAAAGTTGGGAGCTGTCTTCAAATATTATTGGTCAGACTGCAGCCACGACGCGGTTGTTTATGTCTCCATCTGTGCACATTTGATCATAGTTTTTTTATAGTGTCTCATTTTAATTGAGTCAGTTACACCGCTGAACAAAGGCTCAGCCTCTAGGAGAAGGAAAAATCACACATAGAAGGTCCTTTTACAGAAACATGAAGCTAGGAGGATTCCTCCTGGGCCAAAAAGAGATTCTTTCAGAGCACAGGGAAGGGCAGAAAGATGGGGAAATGATTAAATGTCCTCCAAGAACCTCACAGAATCCATCCAGTATGTTCCTTCTTGATATAGTTCATGAATTTGTATATTAACAGCTAGAGATAAACTTGCTAGAAAATGTGGTAGCATGGTTGCCATTTCTGGTGTCATGACTGAACGATGACATCCTCTTGACATTGTCATCAACCAGCCACTTAAAGATCATTTGGGGAAGAAGTGTGAACCTTTATACTTGTCAAAAACCTACTATGGATACTTTCCGGTGTAGGATCAATAAAATATCAGCCTCAAACCTTGCAGAACAGGTGGCAGTATCCTAGAAGAAAATAGATACAATAGCAGTGCTTTCTTTAAAAATGCCACATCACTAATGCTGTAAATAGCCAGAGGACAACTTTGTGTAAAAAATCACAGGTATCCATGACTCTGCATTGAAAGGAGCTACAAAAAACTCAGACATTATGATAGAGTTCTTTATCTACATAGGTATGACAGTAGTATACAATAAAAGACTAAGTCTAAAAGAGTTCTTTCCACAAACAAAATAAAAACTCTAGTGAATAAGAAACCATTGTACTGTTGTTTAAATTTTTTTTTTTTTAGGTACCAGGAATTGAACTCAGGACTTCACGCTTGCCAGGCAGGTGCTGTGCTATATCCCCAGTCCTATTGGGTAATTTTCATCATTATTTTCCCGACAGGACCTAAGATTATTCCTGACAGGACCTAGGATTATTTCATAATAAATACATTTTAAAACCAATTTAACTACTTTTTACATTTTTGTATCAGTACATGTTTGGAATATGTCACATTTGCATTCCTTGTGGGGAACTGATACATGTACCTGATGTATCTTAATTCTTTTTTTTCACCCTCTCTGCCTTCCCTTTCTGCTTGCTCCATCCATGCCTTGATTCCCCCACCCACCTTTAACGGTACATGTTCACAGTACATCATCTCTGCATTCCTCGTGTGAAGTTAGCACATGTGCATAACACACCCAAATTCCTTTTTCCTTCCCTCACCCTCCTCTCCTCCCTTTCCTCCATCTCTTGATCCCTTCCCCTTCGGAGAAAGACCTGCCTCCTCGTTTCCAATTATTTATGTTTTGTTTTGCTCTTTATTTATACTTTGGATTTCTTATATAAGATAAACAAAATACTTTTTTGCTTTCCATCTGTATTCTTCGTATTTTTATAATTTTTAATTCTGGTAAAATACACATATGAAATTCATCTTTTTAACTATTTTTAAGTTTACAGAGTTTAGTGGCTTTATGTGCATTTATACTATTATACAACTATCACCACTTTCCCTCTCCAGAACTTTTTCATCTTCCCAAACTAAAACTCTGCTCATTAAACAATAATCCCCATTCTGTCTTCCCTGGAGCCCCTGGAATTCCCATTCTACTTTCTGACTGTGAATTTAGCTATTCTAGGCACTTCATACAAATGAAATTATGCAATATTTGTCACTTTATGTCTGATTTATCTCACTTAGTATAATGTTTCAAAGTCTCATCCATGTTGTAGCCTATGTCAGAATTTCCTCATTTTTAAGTATGAACAATATTTCATTGTATGTGCCGACCGCATATTGATTGTCTATTCATCTACCTATAGATACTTGAGTTGCTGCCATCTTTTGATTGTTTTGAACAGTGCTGCTGTGAACATGTTTATCTGTTTGTGTCTATACTTTTAATTATTTTTGGTTTATTGTCTCAAGTTCAATTTTTGGATCATAACATATTAGACTGAGTAAAATCTAGTACTTAAAAATAACCTACCTGAGTTGTAAATAAGTTAACATGCTCAAAGCATCTACACTGCATGTTCCAATGTAAATCCTCTACTGATGATACTTATTTTTATTACTAAGAAACCAGAAACATTTTTCTGACCCTCAGAAGAGAGGTAGAAGTTACGGAAAAACAAACAAACACAACACTTGTGAACTGTAAGTGTGTAGATGGTAATGGAAGCCAATGAAATAAATAAGATTCCTCAAGGAAAAAGACAAAGAAGAGAATAAACTTTTCTCTTTAACATTAGTGAAGACTAAGATCTTAGAGCAAAGAAGAAAAGTTAGAAGGATAGGAGTCTGAATCCAAGAGAACAGTAGAATTTAACAGGTCGGGTAACGATTCTGGATGATAATAAAGTGCAGGCAAATATAGTCTTGGTACAGATTTGGGAGAGATAGAGACTAAGATCAGTGACCTACAAGAAATGAAGGAAATGTGAGACAGGATGCTTAATGTGTCCTAGCATAAAAACAAACAACCTCGGCTGTGACAGGAAATCGGACAGAGAGGAGGCTAACTAACAGGAATTCCAATTATTCTCCAAAAGCTGAAAAGTCACTTGGAAATTAGAAGATTGCTGCAAATGGTGATAGGAAGCAACATAATGTCATTATAAACTTATTAATCCTTAAATTCTTAGGAGAACATTTTTAAAATTTTGTATACTAAATGTTCCTCAGTGAGGAAGTTTACTTAAATTTTTGATAGTTACTCATTTTTTAATGACAAATGAGTTTCCTGCAGAATATAATCTTAATAGAGAATCACAGGTTAGGGGCTAGGGAGTTTGCTCAGTGGCCTAAGTACCTGCCTGGCAAGCATGAAGTCATGAGTTGAAAAAAAAAAAAAAAAGAATCATAGGTTAAACTGAATAGATTTACCCACACATCTATGTTTGAAATTTTCAAAGCTCGTATAATTAATATCTTGAAAAATTTTTTATAGATATGAAATTAAACAAATAGCCCAGTAGCTCAGGGAAATCTATGGCTGTTAGAAATGCCTAAATGGATGAATACATATTTTTATATGTAATAATAATGTCAGGTAAGATAAAGATAGCATTTGAAAGTCTAGGACAATCCTATATTTGTGTAATATTTCCTTGCCTCTATGCAAAACTTAACCATTGGAGGATGATAACAACTTAGCTAGGTATATTACAAATTAACTTCAAACACCAGATACATAAACTCAACTTCAGAAATGATGTGTTGGCTCAGGCTTCAACAAAGAGAGAAGCAGCAGCGGGGTTAATCCTTTGCTTGCTGTAGGGCACAGGTAAAGTGTGCCCTGGTTATTTCTAGAAGCACACAATAAAGGGTGCTTGTATGAAGGTATTCATAATAATAAAGAGTGAGGGCATAATCTCGAGAATGGGGACAAATTAAATTACAGCATGAGGACCAAAGCAATATTTCAAAGAAATCTATTATTGATGAGCATAATCACAACCACTCAACGCAGCTGCTGAGCCTAAATCTGCCTCCTCATACAGCAGCGATGGCTATGGGACAAGCTACAGGCAAGTGACCTTTGGGAGGGTACAACCATTGTATGACTTTAACATCAAGGGCAAGATATTTAAAAGAGAGATTTTCGCCTCTCCAGAAAGTTGCACACAAAATAAAAATTGAAAATGACACTCTCTACGGTAAATGAATGTTGAAAACAAGCCATTAATGCCACATATTTTAAGCATTATAGGAATAGGCTTATAGTGGGGAGATTTCTTTCTCCTACAAGAGTCATAAAAGAACCACTAAAAAAGTAATTATTCACCACACGGAAATGAAAACACTTTTACTAATATTTTCTTTTTGAAAGAGAAAAGATGACAAAGCATTCAACCCCCAAGTTTTTAATAGTGAATTCAATAAATACAAGTATAAAAGTTATGTTTAATAGTGAATTCAATAAATACAAGTATAAAAGTTATGTTTAAAAATTGTGTTATGGTTGGTTATAGGAAAATAAAAAAAAGATAAGGAAAGGAGAAAAGGAAGAGAAAATGAGGGAATTTTTTTTTCCCAGTACCAGGGATTGAACTCACAACCTCACAGTTGCCATGCAGGTGCTTGTGCCACTGAGCTAAATCCCTAGCCCCTAAAACTGAAGGAATTTTATTCACTCAGGACTTTTTCCTCCCAGATTCTGTAGTCCTGCTCAGCTTTCTGTGAACACCAATCTCTGATTCACCCAGAAACAGCCCCAGACTCTTCTTTACCAACCAGCACTAACTTAATTGTTAGTAAAAAGTTTACTCCAAACCTTCAGTTCCCAGTGTCACTCTTGACATTTAACTTCAAGAAAACAACACTTTAAGAGTTTTTTTTTTTCCTGAGAAGTTAAATGTGGTAAAGTTTAATCAGTCCCCCTTTAATCCTTCTCTTCACCTATCTTTGCTTCCCTGTCTTCTCTCAGGGGAAGATGGTGGCTTCTCCATGTTTAAGCCTAACCCCTCCACCTTTGCCATGGGAAGTTCTTCTATGGCTCCATCCCTTCAACCAGCTCATTCTTCTCTAAATACTCAAATTATGTAATAGGGCAATATGCTATAGTGTAAATGTTGATGTCTCCCTTACAATTCTGTTTTGGAGCCTAATACCCAATGTGACAGTATTAAGGGGTGGAACCTTCTAGGAACTGATTATGCCTTGACTGATATCTTCTGTGGTCTTATAGAAGAGGTGGAAAGAGATTGCCTTGCCCCTTTCCCTTCCCACCATGTGAGAGCACAACATGAGGCACCGTAAAGAAAGGCATGCAGATCTCACCCATATCACATCTGCCAGCACCATGACCTTGGATTTCCAGCCCTCCAGAACTGTGAGCACTAAATTTTTGTTGTTTATAATTTGCCTGATTTAAGGCACTTTATTACAGCAGCCTAAATAAAATAAGATATGATAATAAGGAAAATCATTTGTATGGTATTTGTATGGTATCTTTAGTAAACATACATAATTTTTCTTTCCAGTACATAATTTATTTTGAACTTTCACTATATGTCTATGAAATAGATATACTGTAAATGCTTCCCCACAGTTAAACCTCTGAGAGGTAAGGTGACTGACTCATTAACGCTCACATAAATGAGAAGGCAGTGAGAACTCAAACTCAAAAAGCCTTCCAATTTCTGCCAACCCACCAGCAAGCCACTTCCCCCTGCAAATCACTGTAGCAGAGCTTCCCAGCAAGCCAGCACACATACTTTGCTGTTGAGGGAGTTAGGGTGGAAGGAATGCTCAGTTACTAAGCCCTAAAGCCCTCCTGAGTGCATGCAGGGTAGAAATATTGAATCACCACCTACCAAGAGTGACATTACCCACTGACTCCTGGGTGCCTTCCAAATACAATCATTGTCGACAAGGGCCAGAAATTTACTGAGGCCCAGAGGTGTCAGAGCAACGCATCAACCCAATTTGCTCAGCACTTTCCTGGTTTTAGCATTCTCTGTCCTGTGTGAACAGGAATGATTGGCCATCTTAAGAAATCACTGACTTGCTGCTTTGTCCAGACCCCACCAAAGGTGCTCTGCATGCACTGTCATTTGTCACTGTGTTTCTAATTCATTCACTGCTGAGTACCTACTGAAGTCATGAGCGCCACGCTAGACATCAGTATGCAAAGGTGAACACCCCGTGTCTCTGCTCTTGAGGTGGCTGCAGCCAGCTGGAGAAGATGGTTTACATACAACTGAGCACAATGCAAAGAGAAGTGTAGTTTTAAAAGACAAACACATAAAGCCTTGAGTAATATAGTAGCCAAAGGAAGAAAAGCTTTCAAGGAGAGGATCACCAACAGAATCAAACACTAGGAAAGAGACAGAGATGGAGTCCATTGCATTTGGAACCCATATGCAGTAAGAAAGCAATTCAAGTAGAGTAGCAAGGTCAGAGCTTATGGAGCAGGGATGAGACCAGGGACCAGAATCATCATCTAACAATTAATCCAGAGCCTCTCACTCAATTATGAATAAATAACCTGTACCAGAATGACCCTCCTATCATAAGCATCAGAAAACTGGACAAAATATATGAACCAACATCAACCATTGAACAACTGGTGACTGTTACAACTGCAAGAATTTGAATGAAAGAGGAGTGCCCAGTAGGAGGTCTGCTTTTCTGCCTTTAAGACATTTTCAGGGAAGAGAACCAAGAGAGAGTGCAGTTCTCATACTGAGCTGCAGAGACAGACCTTTTACCTCTCTGCCCTTACTCTTCTTTTTCTTTGCAGCATGAATCACCACCTGATATCCTAAATTTTCCTGTTGTTGTATCTGTCTTTCTATGTCTCCTTCCTTAGAATGTAGTCTTCCTAAAGGCTGGGCAAAAATACATCCATGTTACTCACTGTTGTATCCCTAAAACAGGGTATTCAGTAGATGATCAATACAGGTCTTTGAATCATTGAAACAAAAGGGGAGTAGATAACGAGGAAACACAGATAATATTTCTAAGAGACGTACAAGTAAAGAGGGAAAAGGAAATAAAAATGGAACCACAGCAATATCGCAGAGTTTTAGGAAGGGTGTTTTGTAGAGAAAAAGAGGTATTTGAAACATCAAGTTGCTTGAGGAATCCAGGTTTGATAGGATAACAGGCTGCTGGGTTGTAATCTCCGGGGAACTCTCTAAGGACTGGGTGTTGACATGTCCAGTGAGTATGAAATTTTGAGAGAACTAGATAGTTGGAATGTTAAGTATGGCAAGAAAGAAATTCCACATTCTAAGGTTGTTTTGTTTTTTATTTCTATATAACAAAGCATCCCACACTCTGCCTTCAGGTAATAAAATTGGATTATCCGTCTTGCTTCTGTAGCTTGGTGGGCGAAATGCACACGATGTTTTCCTCACTAATGTGCCAGAAGCCCCAGCTGGGAGAATGGGACAGTAAGGACCCGGCCAGGTTCCTTCCTCTCTCCACAGGACCTCTCACCAGCCCAGCTTGGACCCCCTTGTGACATGCAGATCTCAGGATTATCAGACCTTTTTATTTGGTGTTCACTTTCCCAAACTAGGAAGCAGGTGCTGCCTATTCTTTGAGGCTGGACTCAGAAGTCCTAGATGTCACCTCTACCCTACTTAGTCACAAGATCAGCCCAGATTCAAGGGGTAGGAAAATAAACTATAATCTTCAATGTGGGGGTGGGAGCACCCTGCTTGTACAGAGAAAGGAAAATTGTTAGGAGATATTTTTGGAGAATGGCTACCACAAAAGCTTAGAAATGAGCTCTTCAACCCTGGCACCATGACGCATAGCTGTGATCCCAGCTACTAGGGAGACTGAGGCAGGGAGACTTCAAGTTTGAGGCCAGCCTGGGAAACTTAGCAAGACCTTACCTCAGAACAAAATTTTTTAAAGGACTGGGGTGTAGCTCAGTGGTAAAGTCCATACCTAGCATGTGACAGGCTCTGGGCTCAGTCTACAAAACTAAATGAATAAATTAAGAATGAATTAATAGAGCAGTTCAAAATGACAGTAAAGGCCAAGGTAAAAGTGTGGCTACATCATTGACCAAGAAGACATTGTGAAGATTGTCCCTAAAGCATAAGAGGTCAAGAAACTGAAGGGCTGCAGTGTCATTAACAAGGACACTTGAATGCCACTGGCTGCCTGTGTGATATGGGGGAGCGGATGCTGCAGTCACTGAGGAAGACAGATGTGTGCTCTGAAAAATGGAGGATGATAGTGCAGGGGCAGAGAGAGGCTGGCACACCTGGATGATGGAAGGTATTGGAACTACTGGCCACCATTAACTAAGTCCAAGGAGGGAAGCCTCTCTCCCTAACCCAAGATCAAGAAGAATGAGCTGCTTTGGAGAAGGTTGAGATGAAAGTTGCATCATGCCAGAAACCCAGGTTTCAGTTGAATTGAGGAAAACAACAGACCAAATTTAAAATGTAAAGGAGATTGAGGATTCCCCCTGGGAAAAGGCAGATGGCAAGAGGATGCAGTTGAGAAAAAGGTCCTTCTGAAATCCTGCTAAAGGAAGTGGGAATAGAGATTTTTTTTGGTGACCTATGCATAGGGCAGAGTCAGAGACATCTCAGGAAGGAAGAAGTTCAATATTAAATTGAGATGGAAGGTTGTTCATTTTTGCTTTAATTCATTCATGAGGGGAGGCAAAGACAGTTAGCCGACTTTAATTATCCAGGTTAATATCAAGATTTTGCATCCTATTGCTTATGAGTTTATAGCCATCCTTCATTTCCTTAGCTTCCTGTAATTGGTTGATACTGAGGGTAGCAGCAGAGGGTGAGGACAGGAAGGAAAGTAGAAAATAAGAGGGGTCACCTCAGACTTAAAGCTGAATAACAGAAGCCCACGTAATGGTATCAGACGATAAACTCACCTCTAAAATTTTAAACACTATTCTTTCCCTCAAGGAAAAGAAAATTGGGATTTAATGTATAAATCTAATCAATTAATTAACGATGTGTATTCTCTGTCTTTACAGTGAAGGAAGGAGACACAAGAAGTAAAGTACTCTGCAAAACTATAATTGGTTAAAAGGAAACAGAACTCACATAACAGCATTTCAAAGGTATTTTTGTGTTGTTACACACCTTAAGCCAAAAGACTGCAAAATATTTTAGGCACATGCTGCTCTTTTATTCTGCAAGATAGACAATTCCCAGGCACCACCTCCCCCAACTCTCTAAAAGGGATGCACTGATTGAATTTAATTTGTATTGCCTTCCCAGTGATATGTTAAGTTTGAAAAGTACACAGTATTATTCATTGGGACAAAAAAAAAGGAGGGAGAGAAAGCAATTAAATGGGACAGTTGCCATCTCCCTGAATTAAATCAAATATTTTCTTGTCTATTTTGGTTTTGTGTTTTGCTTTTCCTCTAAAGAGGCAAAACAGTCCAATGCAAATTGGTACTCAGTGAGAACAATCCCTTCCTAGTGTTGTCTGGCTGATCTGCTCTGAGTGGCATCCTGGCTTCCCACACGTGGGGAGGTCAGCAGGACCCAGTGGATTGGGAATATACATCAGTGCTGGAGTTGTCTCTTCTGATCCCAGCACTACAGGCCTGAGGAAGGCAGCTTTGGTCTTGTGGGTGGGCTGTGGCTAGGAGCATTCTTTTTCCCCTCTACTAAGTAAAATAAGACATAACAAGTTACTGCCAAACTCTCTTGCCTAATACTTAAACTCAGGCAGAAAGTCCTCTGGCCTTTGCCCAGCCTCTCCATTGCACAGAAACGACTTGCTTAAGATAATCCAGTTGTAAGCAGCTGTGAAAAAAGTCACCTACTCTCATCCAGTAGCTTCCCTAGGGTTCAGATACGCTTTTCATGAAGAAAGGCAATTAATTCACTCTTAACCTACCGGCAATGTTCAGGCCAAAGTTAGGTCCAAAAAGAAAACAAAAATTAAAAAAACAATGTTCTATATCTTCCTTATAAAAAATATATATATATTAGAATAAAAATTGATTTCTCCTTCCTCTCATTCCTCAGATCCTAAGGATAGTTTATGTAACAGGACATGAGAATTGTGAGAAGAGGACTTTCCAGTTTTCCTCTACATTGGCTAATGATCTTTTTGCATTTTCCCCAGGGCATTCAATACTGAACACATTTTCCTACAGCCTCGTGGTTCAAGCCCAGGCCTTTTATCCCAAACCAATCCATTACATTTTCCTTCTGAAGCCAAGAGTGGTGGACATTTGTTTTTTGGTCATTCGGGGTCCACATGCACACCCTGCTTCCTGTAACTGCAGTCAGGGAGCCCAGCCACTCAATCTAGATCCCTGTGGCCCAGGCCTCAGTGGTCAGTGCATCATCCACTTTGTAGGACACAGTGACAGGGCAAAAGGTAAGCAAATGGCCTGGTCAGAGCCAGGACAGCATGACACCTAGCAGAACTTCTGGGAAAGAGCCTTTCTTTCTCCCAGTGTTGAATTTGAGAGGTTAAAGCTGTGTCTCCATTTTGCTACAATGAATAGCTGGTGGTGCAAGCTCCCTCAGCAGGAAAAGCCACAAAGAGAGAGGAAGAGAGAGACAGAGAGTGAGACAGAGTGAGACAAAGATGAGAGAGAGAGAGAGAGAGAGAGAGAGAGAGAGAGAGAGAGGAGAGGAACATGCCAAGGTCCTGAAGATGCTGGTAGATCTATGAACCCTGGAAGGCCTCTAGAAAACTAATCCCTGAGCTTTTCAAGGAGTCATTATACCTCTTGTTTCCTTAAGAAAAACTTTTACAACGTACTGTCATTTGGACCTCGAATGTCCCCAGGGCCCAGTTTTTAAAGGCTTGATGCCCAGAGTTTTGCTTTGGGAAGCAAAGAGATGGGTCCTAGTGAGAGGAAGTTAGGTTATTGGGAGTGCACCATGGGAAGGAATCATAGGATCCATTCATTTCTTCTTCGACTTTTTCCTTCCATGTCATGAAGTTGGTAATTTTGCCTCCCCACATGCCTGCATCATGATGCATTACTATAGGCCCAAAGCAATAGAACCAACCAATCATAGACCAAAACCTCTAAGATTGTGAACCAAAATAAACCTTTTGTCTTTATAAGTTAATTGTCTCAAGTATTTGTTATTTTAGTAGAAATTAAAACAACATACAACAAAGAAAAAAGCATAGCTCTTACTCCGAGCATCATTCCAGAGCCTCTTTTCTAGATGCCTACTGTATTTAGAAGCTCTATTCTTTGTATGCTAAAAAGATGTTTCTCTAGTACCCTCCCATAGGCATCACCTGGCAAGGGTTCCCCATTTTAAGGAAGCCATCCTTCTTAATTCTGTGCAACCTAGTGTTGAAGCATATGTTCTTGATGCTCTTACAGATTCTTCTGTGTCTTTCTCTTTTTCCCATTTGCTGCCAATCACTAATGATTTCTTGAGTGCTTAGTATGTGCTTTTATAAGACAAGAAGTTTGGGCCTCAGCAAACATGCACAATTTCAGGACAAGGTGGTGTGCCCTAGGAGGTAAAAAGTGACATAAAATACAACCAAGTGGACTTGGTTGGAAAGACTAAAGGCTCCCAGTATGTCTCTGGCCAGTCAAAGGTCTCCCACAAGGTTCAACATTGAAACAAGAGAGGATTCTCCTTCTTTTTTTCACATTCACTTTTAATTTTCCTTATATATTTGGAGATGAAGATTTTGGAATGTAGAATAAATATCCCAGGCACAAATTCACTCAACATGGAGCAAACATTTATGAATATCTGTTGTGTGCTTGGCACTTTCTGAGCCTTGGCGATGGAGGAGCTCAGTGTCTAAGAACTTACGTTCTACTTGGAGAGACAGGCCAGAAATAAGTAAGGCATATATATCTGACAGGATGGAGATGCTTACAAGAAAAGTAGACACAGTAGAGGGTGCAGATGATCAGCTGGAATTAAACATGGATCTGTCTTAGCTATACAGGTGAGAAAAAAACCCTCTGTTTCCAGAAATGGATTTAGTGAAATCATGCATGGTGTGATCACTGAAGGGAAGAGCATTTCAAGTAGAGGGAACAGCAACCACAGGGAGCCTGAGCAGGCCAACTTCCCCATCAGATACGACAGACGCAAGCTCTGGAATTGTAGGGGTCCACAAAAATATTTTAACTAATTTTAAAATTGGAAAAAAAAATGAACTTTCAGGTCTAAGAATATATATATATATATATATATATATATATATATATAATGTTTGTATACTTATTTTTATACCAATTTGGTTTTTTTTAAGTTTTTAAATGAAGGAACAGGCTGATAGGCCCAGTGAAACCCCAGGTGCTAAAGCAGGAAAACGTTGGGCTTCTTGGAAGAGAAGCAGGACTCTGTAGGCAGAGGAGTCAGACCGCAGGGAGCAGGGCAGGAAGTGAGCTTGCAGATGCGGGCAGGTAGAGTCTCAGCACTTGGCAAGCGTTTTGGAGTTGGGGAGAAGGTAGCTAGAGGAAAAAGGAGACTCATGAAGAAACTCGAGTGCTTAGAATTTTTGACGCTGCCGAAGTCCACAATTGGAACATTGAACATTTTTTGCCACTTCAAGAAGAGGGCATCTGTTGACTTTTTTATTTTTAAGTAATTTAAATGAATGACACCCTGTGGGTCCCGGGCTCCCACCTGAATATCGAGGTCAGCCTCAGCTCCATCTCAGCCTGCTGTTGTCCCTCTGACCTTCTGCCCTCTCCCTCATGGGACAGAATAATGATTTAGAATGATGGGGAAGCACTTTGCAATATTCAAATGCCATAAAAACATGGGTTGTTGCTGTTATGGTTAATAATAATAATAACAAGGAATAATGTTTCTATCCATGAATGGACTTTGGCTTGAAGACAAATGACCTTTTTTGCTGGCTCATCTACCTTATGCCCTTACCCAGCACCATCAGGAATCTCTCAGCCACAACCAATATTTCAGAAAGGATTTGTCACACTGTGTTGTGAACTGACAGAGTTTATGACACTGAGTGCGGCTGCTCATTTGCTAACACCAGTGATGTTTAAGGGCCTCAGTAGTGAAGGCCTGTTTGCTCCATTGCCTGCTTGCTGTCTACATCCTGTGGAGACAATGGAGGTCATCTCTCATTCTCCATGGTGCACGTGCACATTAAACATGACCTGGTGTTGACTCTGACCAGAGTCTGAGCTACCAAGCTGGGAACTCCCAGCATCCCTGGATGTTTCAAGGTCCATTGACAAGCTAGCTGTTTGAGCAAGGAAGCCTTTTTTCCACCTCTCTGCTTAGAAGGAAATAAGTTAGGATACCTTAAAGTCCTATGAGGTCAAAAGGGTTCATAGATTTTCTCAGAGTTTCTTTAGGAAGTCATTTTTTATTATATTCTCCTGTATGGGAATACCACATTCAACATAATCTAAAAGAGCCTCTGGATTTTTAGGGTGAAGGAGAAAAGAACTGCTGGTTTCAATGATACCTAAAGGAAAGAGGAGATTTATTAGAAGATTGGAGCCCCCAAATTTAAACTTGTAAGGCAGAAAAAATGTTTGCAGAAACATGGATTTATTGGATGATACATGGGGGAATCATTGGGGGGAAGAGCACTTCAAGCAGAGACAACAGTAACTGCAGAGAACCTGAGCGGGGCAACTTCCCCATCAGTTGTCTAGTAATTGTAGGGGCCCACAAAAATATTTTATTTAATTTTAAAATTAAAAGAAGTAATTATGTCCAAAAAAAGTAATAGAAATACATAGGAGAAAATGTTTTTCTTTTGGTGTCAGCATCTCCTTTCTGAGATTCATCTGATGTATTAATCAGCTGTCCCATCACTTAGACACAATGTCTGACACCCAGAGCTTAGAGGAGGAAAGGTTTAATTTGTTTTTATTTTTTAAATTTTATTCTGAAGGTAGTAGAAATACAACAGAACAAGACAGAACAAAGCCAATTGAGACAGTGCAGTGAATTTGGTACAGAGCTTCACAGCAGGTTACCAGGATAACAGTAATAGGTACCACAGTATATCTCATTATCTTCACAATAGTTGTCTAGTCAGGTATAGCAAAGTCAAACCAAAGACAGAACATTATTAAACCAATCAAAAGAGAATATTGAATAGAGTAAAGCAATTAATCATAATGAAACAAAACTGAAAACATTTGCTTTCAAACAGAAGATAGAGGAACCCCACCCCCCGTTTGCTATATTGCATAGTTATCCTCCCAAGCGATGCTCAGACCTCTGTCCCCAGTTGCTAACGGGGTGGGGGTTGATAGGCTCATGGGAGACATTACTGGGTCTCCTCCTGGCTCACACCGGAGGAAGGTGCTTGCCAAGAGGGCGGGCAAATTGCTTCTTTGTGCAGCCACCTGGGTTCCACCATGGCCGTGGCCTGATCTTGGGGGCCACTCACTGGTTCTCTTCCTGGCTCGTGCCAGAGGGAGGCGTTTACCAAGATGGTGGGTAAATTGCTTCTTTGGGCAGCCTCCTGGGTTCCACCATGGCCTTGGCTGGATCTCAGGGGCCACTCACTGGTTCTCCTCCTGGCTCGTGCAGGAGGAAGGCCAAATTTGGTGTATTTAATATCTAGCATTTCCCCTACCTCAGTAAGGAGTGCTGCTGTGGTAAACTGCCTACTAGCCTACTGTCCTGTACTAACATGGAGTCTTGAACCAGTGTCCTGTGTTCTGGCATGAAGCAGGGGACAGCTCTCTTCTGTGTTCACATCTGCTTTTACCCCCCGCCCCACTCACCATGGCTAAGGCTCTGAAAGGTTTAATTTGGCTCACAGTTTTAAAGAATTCGGTTCATAATCAGCTGGGTCCAAGGAAGGAACATCATGGTGGAAGTGTTCTGTGGAGCAGTGCTGCTTGGTTCACGGTGGCCAGGAAGCAGAACAGAGAAACAGTGCCAGAAAGAAAGGGGTGAAGAACCAGAAATAGGCTCAAAGGCCACATCTCCACAACACACCTATTCACACCTGTAAGTGTGTTTTACCAATTTCTAGGGCAGATCCCAAGTCAATCAAGTTAAAATACCACTCTAACTGGTACACTTGATTCTGAGAGACAGTTTCCAGGAGGAAAAGTCTATGGGTAAACCATAAAACACCATGTGGAGATTTTTCCCCAAGTACAGTTTAATTTTCACTAGAAATTCAAACCCAAATCAGACTCACACTTGTAAATATCATACTGTCTCTCTAGTATAAAAAATAATAATAAAAAACTGAAAGAGTAATAAGATCCAAAATATATAATAGATATTGAGATAAAGAAAGGGAAACAAAGTGCTCTAAGGATGTAACTGTATGTATGTTTAAGTGTTCAAGATAGATAACCACACTACTAAGTTGTTAATTCATCAAACAGAATGGTTTGTACTCTCATTGTTTGTCCACTTTTTATGCTTTGGTTTTGTGACTTGAGCAACTATTTCTAAGATAACAATGAGTAATTTATCAACTAGTGATTTCTTACTGTTTTTTTTTAAAATTCTGCATTATTTCTACTCTTTTTTCTATTTTGATTTTTTTTTCTCTAAATAAAAAGAAAATCAAACCCAAACAGAAAGAAATTAAAGTACTGCTGATAGGTCCACTTTGAAGACTCAGTCTTATGTATCTCTTTTGCTTCTTTGCTTCAAGCTTGTCTATCACTTGCAAATAAGTGAGTTATACAGTTTGGATTTGGAATGGGCCCCAAAGGCCATTGTTAAAGGTTTGATCTGCAAAGTTGTATGACTGGGAGGTGGTGGCACCATTTAGAGGTGGGACCTAGTAGGAGGAAATTAGGTCACTGAAGCATGTCCTTGAAGGGCATTGTTGGTCCCTGGTCTTCCCTTCTCCCTTTCTTTCATGTCTTGGCCATAAGATAAATGCCTTTGCTCCTCCTAAGCACTTCCACCATGATGTGCCACCTCTCCACAGACCAAACAACAGCGTCAGTCAGCCATGGACTGAGGCCTCCAAACTGTGAGCCAAAATACACCTTTTCTCTTCATAAACTAATTGTGTCAGCTATTTGTTATAAGGCAGATGTGAATAATGCTAGAGCCTCAATTTCTGAGGGCCTAGAATAAAATCAGACACAACCTTAAATATTTGGGTTGTATAAAATACTGGGAGCCTCCCAGAAGGCCTGTCTGTCTGTAGAACAGGTGAGGGCATTTCTTGTCCCCTTTTCTATATACATTGCACTTTGTCTGGCATAGCAAGATTGGGTGTCTTCCAGAGGAGAGGGTCAAGGATGCAAGAGAAGAGGCCAAAAAGTCCCAGGATGCTCTCTGGCAATATTTGAAACCGAAGCCAAGTAAAAAAGTGGACCTACGCTCTATAATTCCACAGGGTAGAAGAAAAATCAGAGGGTGGGAATTCTAGAGTTTTCCCCCATTTTATCATGTTAAAATACACACTAACATAAAACTTACCATGAATCACTGTACAGCTCAATGACATTGAATATATTTACATTGTGGTACAACATGTACCTCCAGAACTTGTTTGTCATCCCCAAATGGAGATGCCATCCTCACTAAACAGAAACTCCCAATTTCACTACTGAAGGTAGTTCATGGAAGGAGAACCATGTAATATTTGTCCCTTCATGTCTCATTTATTTCACTCAGCACAGTGTTTTGAAGGTCCATGCTATAGCACATGACAGAATTTCCTTCCCTTTTAAGGCTGAATAATATTGCATTGCATGTAATATTTTGTTTATCCATTTATTGTTAATGAACATTTGGTTTGTTTCCACCTTTTGGAAACTATGAGTAATTCTGCTGTGAAAATGGGTATATAAATATCTGTTTAATTTTCTGCTTTCAATTCTTTTGGATATATACTCAAAAACAAAATTATTGGATCACATATTTAAATTTCTGGGAATTACCATATTGTTTCCCACAGTGACTATAGTCACACAAGGAATACACAAGGATTCCCATTGTCAGCATCTTTACCATGCTTTTTGTTTAAGCGATAGCCATCCTAATGAGAGAGAAAGGGAATGCTATACCCCACAGTAAACTTGGTTGTTAGTGTCTACCTCATTCCTAGGGAAGATGAAGTCAAAGTTTGCTCTAGTTAGATGCTAACCCACTTCTAAAATGGAGTCTATAATCTTGACACAGTGGTATTTAAATATCTTATTTATGTGTCTGTTATTTTGTCTGATGTATGTAAGATAAGACCAATGTATGAAGTACAATGATCTATTGGGATTTATGTGTTCCTAAATAGGCAATCACAAACTGATGATTTACAGATCAAATTATAGATATATATTATTTGATATAGGTGTCCCAAAACATGACAATTTCTCAGTAAAATTCAGCTATCCTGCTTCTTTGGAAAGATGGAAGGTTCCAGCAACAATAGGTACATGGCCCATTGTGGGGAGAAGCAGGAGGTGCCCTCACAGCCAAGTTTAGAAGTATGCAACCCTCCTCACTCCAGCCTCAGCTGTCCATGTAGCCAGACTTCCCAATTATGAACTAAGGGTGAGTTTAAGCATTTTATTTACTTAAAATCTTACAATAAAATAGAAGCTTTCACCTTTATCTGTAACAGGAAGATATTACCATATTTATCATTTTCCCCAAAGTTCATATATTCTCATTGCTTTGTTTTGTTAATTTTTAAATAAAAATAACTGATTAAGTCTGAGACATTAGTTACCTCTGGAGACTTTTCCAAAAATGATTGTGACTTGTCATTATATTTGTTCCATGAGAACAGAGACAGGGATTCTTTTTTTCATACAGTACATACAAAGTATAAGTGCTATGTGATAATAGCCGTTACTAGGCATGGAATATTATTATCATTATTGCTGTTATTAAGTATTGAGTGTATTTCATGGTGAGTCAAATGCATCTAACAGTGTAAATAACAGGGTGACACTGGTACTTACAATAATATGTGATTAAAAGTGCACATTCAAAGCAACTAGAGTTGTCTTATGACTTCAGTCCTTTCAAGGGTAAGAATGCAGTCTCAGCTGGACCTAGCGGTGCAGGCATTACAGGCATCCTGGAAGGCTGAGGCAGGAGGATTCGAAGTTTCAGCTTAGCCTAGGCTACATAATGTCTTAGGCTCTGTCTCAAAACTTAAAACCATTATAAATGGTCAGGAGATGTAGCTCATTATGAAGATCTTGGCTTCAGTCCCTGGTTCTACCAAAAAAGAAAAAAGGAAAATGAAAAACTAAAATCCAAAGTAAGATTTAGTTGAACATCACAATTTGGTATACATGGGCTTTGCTTTGTTTTGATGTAAAATCATTTCCTGAATTCAGAAAAAGTTCTAGTTTGTAAAACATGCTTTGCTTTTGAAGCCTCCTGTGCCTCCCTCTTTAATTTCCATTGTTTGTCTGCCTGTTTTGGATGGTGTGGAGAAGTGTTACAAGGAAAGTAGTAGTCCTCACTGAGATCTATACTTTTCTGCAGAGCTATAACTAGACTTGAAAGTAATCCACTGTGGATTATGATTTATGACAGATGAATGCCAAATAATTCTAGGTCATTTATTTTGTTTCAGGCACAACAATAGGAGATGAGGAGGGAGAATAGGTTGTTTTAAAACAAGTCAAATCATGAAAACCTCAATAAATGTTTTACAACTGAAATTTATAACAGAATGAATGCCACAATGCCTAAAATTACTCTTGTGAAAGTCACTGCTGCGGGATAAAGCATGGGGAATCCAGAAACAGAGGTAATATATTCAAACTTTTCCTCTAGAAGCCAAAGAAAAGGAAAACTTAGCCCATGGGAATTTGAGGTTAGAGGCAGAAGAGGTTTCCAGGCAAAGTTTCTTTGAACTTTATGTTGTGATTTAAAGTTCATGCAGAACTTGGCCCTGGTGGCATATTGCAGACACCAGGAAGCATACTGGTTACTGTGCTTAAGGGAGTCAGCTAAATCCCACCGGCAACAGCCTGGATCTGGAGTGTCCCTGCAAGGTCCATGTAGTTCAGGGCTTTGTCTCAGGGCCATGTTAATGGGAGGTGGGGGAAACTTCAAGAGGAGGGGCCCCATGGGAGCTCCTTAGACCTCCAGAGCCATGGCCTGGAAGAGGTTACTGTCATCCCAGCCCCTTCTTCCTTCTTTGCTCCCTGGCTCATGATATGAATGACTTTGCTCTGCCAGGTGCTCCTGCCATGATGTGTGGCTTCACCACAGGCTCAAAGCAACAGGGACAACCAATCCCAGACTCCAAATCTGCAAGCTAAAATAAACTTTTCCTCTTTACAGTTTCATTACTTCAAGCATTTTGTTACAGAGATGGAAAGGTGACTAGGACCCACCCCAAACTCCCATGGAATGAGTGCTACGTGATTATTATGTTCATCTTTGATGAGAAAACCCAAAGTGTATGGCATGTCTGTGTCTATTTTTTTTTCTCTTTGAGATAGGGTTTCAATATGCAGTTCAAACTGGCCTTGAACTCATTTTGTAGCCAAGGCTGACCTCAAACTTCCAGCAATCTTCCTGCCTCAGCCTCTGGAGTGGTGGAATTACAGACGTGTACCACCACACCAGACTGTCAGCATTTATCTTAATAAAAGCTTATTTTAGATTATTGAAAGGTTAAATTCCTTAACTTTCTTTTAACAAATAGATGAGCATAAGAAACATTCCAGAAAAATCATCTTGTTATTTTATGAAGTCTTGTATATTCTGGATACTTCATATGTATCTTTTTTAGAAAAACATGGTAATAAGCTACTTGTACCATAGAAGACACTGACATTGAGTTGCTAATTTACTTATTATTTTTTAGCATTTTATAATAATATATGTTTTATTGTTGAAAACTTGGAAAACAAAACAGGAAAAATGAGTAATTCTTACTGTCTTACAGGCTATGACTTGGGGGGATAAAATCATGAGCAGGATCATAGGAAATGGGGGAAAAAAGAACAGTGTAGGTTTGAAGGGACCACGGAGAGTATTTCCAGGTGATAAAAGATGATAAAAGAAAATAGTACTAAAAAAGAGTGCAAATAGGTACCTTACATGTTAGAAGGAGGTTTTGCAGAGAGGACTGAGAAATGTGGGGAAGGGACCTGGTGACAGGAGAGCAGAAGTGAGACTGTTAGTGAACAGGAAGGGAGTCAAGAGGAGAGAGAAAGGGGAGGTAATAGGGAGTTGGAGGTGATCAAACCACGTTACGTCCATGTGGGAACATGCTAACGTGAAAACTATTATTCTGCCTAACGATACACAGCGTGACAAGAAATTGCAGGTCAACTGAAAATTAAGCATAAAAGTAGAAAAATATGGATATAAATTTCATGAATGTTAACTCCAAAGAATTGGATGGAGAAAGATCTTAGAGTTGTGTTTGTTAATGATGCACAGAACAAATGCAAATATGGCAGAAGATCGAAAAATATTCACCTTCTCTGAGAATCCCAATCTATAATAAAGGAGTATCAGTGTCTAAAAATGTCCTTGAGATATTTATGTACCAATAAAATTACCAATAAAATGGTGAAAAGAAAAGAAGGAAGGAGGAGGAAGGGAGGGAAAATTTCTGGCCATCAGTGCTGTGTACTCAGTACTTTGGCCAAAATTGTCTTGAATTTACTCAAATCATAGAACTCAGATCCTAAACCCTGGGGGACCAATTTCCTTTGAGCAAATGACTCTTCTCGATCATGTCCCCCTCTTAATAATCTACTAATAACAATGTGCTTGGTGTTTGGCTTGTGCCTATTATGCCTCTGATGTTACCTCATTCCCTGTTCTGAGAGTTCTTAGATTGTCTGGAGAATTTTTGTGCTTAAACATTTTTTTTCATTTTTAGAGAAAGAAGATATATTAATAAAAATAAGCCATGGAATTTGCAAACTCTTAAAACCTGGGAATAATATCTCTATTTGTACACCACGATGTCCCCATGATGTTCCTGTTATCTTGCACACATTAGGTGTTCATTAACTATTTGGTGATGAATGAAAAGCACTTATATCCATGGGGGCCAGATAAAAACCAGAATTCACCCCAGCTGATTCAGATGGTGCATCTTTAATGGAAGAACTTCTTAGAGAGGGTCAGCAAGATTAAGGGAGCAAGTGAAGGATGCAGAGAAATCCAGACTGCAGCACGGAAGACCATGGGCTGCAGGAACAAGGGGGAGAAATAGCTTATCTCAATCTAGTGGAGTTGAGGTGTGCCAAGAAGCTGTATGCACGGAGGGACAGAATCACAGTTAGAGACCCGGCATCAAGCATGGGAGAGAGGAAGGAAGAACTATCCCTACACATCTCCCCTCCCACTCGCTGTCCTCTTGGAAGTATCTCCTGTTGGCTGAACCTACCTACATATCAGCTTACCAGGGAGAGAGGTGGTGTAGTTACTAGAAGTCAGTTCACAAAATAGAGCAGAGGAGGGAGGACATTTAATTGAAGCAGATGTGAAAGAACCTGAACAAAGGTACCTAACTGATACACAGGGCTTGTTTACACCTGGGATGCTCTTACAGACAGCTTTGCCCTCTCTAATAATGTAACCAGTGACTTGTGAGTGGGAATTCATTTTTATCTTTCAGGGAACTAGAATCAAGATTTCCTAGGGATAGTACCCAGTTTCTGGGTTTCCTCTTTCTCTGAAACAAAAGCTGGAATATCTCAGCCTTCAGGGCATGAGGCTTGGCCCATCTGTCCCACAGGCTTCTGCCTGATTGATGTAAGGAAATCACTGGGGTTGAGGAGGAAAACTAGTCATTAAGATCTTCTAGTCCTCAAGTGAAAGTAAGTTAATTATATATGGCCTTGAGCAATTTCTTGCTAGAGTTGAGCCTCAGTTTCCCCAGCCATAAAATAAAGAAATGGTTCAGATAGTTGATGTGAAGATGAATTAGTCTTTGCTGATAACAGTTCTTAGGATTTGTTTGGAGGGGAAGAATGATATGAGTAATTATATTGACATACAAACGTATATGCTGCTAAAAAAATACATTATGCAAAAGTCATAGCAAAACTTCTCATAGACATCCTACTAGAAGCAAACTCCAATGGCTGAAGTATGTTGAAAGAAAAAAAGGAAGGAAGGAAGGAAGGAAGGAAGGAAGGAAGGAAGGAAGGAAGGAAGGGAGAGAGAAAGAGAGAGAGAAAGAAAGAAAGAAAGAAAGAAAGAAAGAAAGAAAGAAAGAAAGAAAGAAAGAAAGAAAAGAAAGAAAGAATAAAGAGACAGAGAGAAAGCGAATACTCAGTAACCTAAACTTTCTCTAAAACAAGCAAGCTGGCACAAATGAAGCTTGAATCACCTGAGATACAAACTTCTAGAGGTATGACCTTTGGAAATTAAGTAATTCCTGAGATGCCTATTGTCTGTTTTCCGGACATCTTTAACAAGACCTTTATGGCATCTAGTGCTCTGTACTCACTGGGAATAATTCATATGCCAGAGAGCCTTGGTCTCCAGATTCTGCACAGCAACATTTCCTTGGAACAGCTCCTCTGTCACAGGGTAATGCCACACTAATTTGTTAATCCATTTACCAGGCTCTGTTTACCAAAAGGACACTTGCTGAACCAGTTGCGTATCAGATCCCAGGACAAGGATGTGTGCTGAAGTTTATTTATCCTATTCCTTGTTGTTATGTCAAGCAATTCATTGGGATCATTTTGTTGTTGTTGTGAACATTTTGTAAAATTTTCATTTAGTCCATTGCCCCTCAGATATGGACTCCTGCACACAAAGTAAAGGATGATAAGATGTTAAAGTTGTCTTGGCACCAGGCCTTCCAAAGTGACAAAAGTCTGCGAATCTGCCGTTCTTAGGGAGTTGGACTAAGTTGGGTGATTCACAGTGTGCTTTAATTGGATTAGGGCTGTACCTATGAACCTTTCTGTAAGTCTTCCCAAGACCACTGGCCAAGGGTAAGTATATCACTGAACATAGGTTTCATGAGCATTTTTTCAATGAAAATATAAGCAATTAATTTGAGATGTCTTTAAGGTTTCTACTTAGAGCATCTAATACTTCCTTTCCTCCATTTTATTTTTAATGATTTCCAGTCTTATGGTTTTAGCAGTAAGATGGATAATTTGTGATAATTTTTAAAATTTTATTTTCAGTTCTTGTATTATCCTTTATTACATTTAAAAGAACTTTCTGGAAATTAATAAAATAATATCAAACCATTGCTAAATTGTCCATGCACAATACTTAAAAACACTCATTTTCTTAATTTTGTATGTTGTTCTATCAAATGCTTCAAAGTTCCGGTTTGCAAAATTGACTTGCTTAAATCTGTTACAATGCACAAATACATCTTGACATTGTACTATGTTTGAACTCTAATTTTCTGGAATAGTGGAGATCTCCCTGGTCAGAGCTCAGCTAGTAGCATCAGCCAACATTTTACTCCCTCAGTTCTTCATCTGCAAAATAACAGGGATAAACCAAGAGGTCTGTAAACCTCCTTCTGACTATAAGATTTTGTGATTCTAATTTGGAGTTCCAACTTTCTCTCCTTATTAAAAATATTAAAATGCAAAATTAAATGATAGCTGAGCAGGAGTGTGTAATAGCTGGCTCCAGTGGCATGATCATTTTTGCTGGTTTATATGAAAAGATGTGTAGTCCAATAACATGGCATTGGCCTACCTTCCATGAGATAACCCATTACATAAATATCCACAGAGATAGATGTGGAATTGTAGGAATACAAGTAGACTTGGGTCACTGCAAGTGGCAGGAATAGGAATCATAAAGAAGAGAGTATAAGGAAAATCCACAAGAGACTTTCTGATTGACTTTTATAATTAATACACAATGTGCAATTTTACACGCTATAAATGTGTAATAGTTTTCTGTGTATATACTAATTTTGCCCTTTGTGATTCTTCTTGCTTAATGCCTCATAGTGCTGTGTTCTGAAGAGGAAGTCACTTAACATGTGGGTTGGGTGAACAGCTTGGACAAGATGCCCTGGGTCTGTAAATCATAGTGAGGGTGGAGGATGGGAGGCAATTGAACAAATGGAGATAGATGTTGTCGAGAAATGGAATCAGAGCTGATCACAGTAAAACGGAGGAGCTATGAGAGGGACCCCAATGCAAGAGGGAACCTGAAAGGAAGAGCAGTGTAAGTGAAGGCAGGGCACAGGGTGAGTAGCTCGGGAAGCAAAGATGTACTTTAATTGATCAGACTAATTAGTACAAAAATTCATGGAAGTAAGGAGAAGTTGCTTAGGAAGATCGTCATCCATTCTGATCAAAAGGTCCAGAAAATGCCAAATTGCCAAGAATCCTAGCAGGTAAGGATTTGAAGGCAAACAGTTTTATTTCAAATCAGGATTCAGAGTAGGAATGAACAAGGAAGTGTTAAGGGAACCAACCTCAGAGCTGACTGGATAGACCAGGTAGCACAGAGATGTGGAATTTACCTAATCTACATATGACTTTCTACTCTGAAATGTTTGCCTTAGGTGTTGAGTTGAAGAGCTATTGGGAAGATGCTTAAGGGAAAGGTCCTATCGCCCATGGGTTTAAATGAAAAACATGCTGAATGTCCTGAAATATTTCCCTGGCTGGATCTCTGTTGTGTCATGAGCTTGTGTATCTACTACTTTGAGAAACATGTTTATCCAAATCATGACAAAACTTGCTGGTCCCAGTCGGCACCCCCTCCCCCAAGAACACAAGTACAGATTATAGCAAAAACTTGCTCTCTCTGTAAAGGATGGCTGCCTGGTCATTGTCACCAGAATCTGATTTACAGTATGTAGGTCCAGGCCAGGAGAAATACCAGAACTGTATCTCTGCTCTGGGCCAGGTGTCCAGTACTTACAATGTCAGACTTGCTGCACTTTTAGGGTGAAGAGCATGGTGCCTTAACTCTTGCTGAAGATGATTCAGGCCTTGTAAAAGACAGAAGCCCCTCAAGGAGTCTGACTTACCTCATGGATGGTGGCCAGATGAGGCTGGAGCCTTCTGTTTAGCGATAATCCCCTCCGCAGGGCCGGAAAACCTGTTTATGCACTGCAAATGACTGCCTTCGTCTCTTCTCTGTGTCTCCTAAGAAAAAATCAGAGGGGCTTCTCTTGGGATCCCCAGGCCAGCTCTTAGCCCCAGAGACTGAGTTAGCTTCAGTTTATGATGAGAGTCAGAGTGTTTATGATCAGATTCCAGGACCTCTAGTGTAACCTCCATGCAAGTTTATATATATATATATATATATATATATATATATATATATATATATATTAAAATCACATCCTAATTTCTAGAGCACTTGTTACCACAACTTTTTGAAATCAGGACTTCTGTATTATTTTTAAAAGTTGGTGAGCTTTTGTTTACATAAATTATATATTGATACTTACTGTATTTTGCATTAGAACAGTGTTATCTCTAAAATACGTATTAATTCATTTATAACTAGTAAAATCAATGTATGGTACATATCTTTATGGAAAATATCTACTTTTCCAAACACGTTGTGAGAAGCGGCGCAATGCTCTGCATTTCGGCAGTGCAGTGTAATGTCTAGCTTAACAGAACACAGCTGGTTTCTCATGTCTGCTTCTGCATTCCATTTGCTGTAATATGTTGCTTTGGTTAAAGATGTGTATGAAGAAGGGCTGGGAATGTGCCATGGTGGAGTGCTTACCTGAAAAAGAAAAAAAACAAACAAACAGAAATATATATTTTAAAAACCCGACCTCATGCAGACATGTATTTAGAAGAGGAATATATTAATAGCCTTTTCAGGTAATTGTAGGTAGCCTTCTTTGATACTATGCTAAAACTTGATGAGTAGTAGTTTCTTAAAAGTTACTTACAACGTGGAATCTGAAACCATCATCAGTCAGCTTTTCCTAGTCTGTTGCATTAAATCCATTTATTTATTTATTTATTTATTTATTTATTTATTTATTTTTTGCTTTGAGTGAATCTTATACTGCAGCATGATTTAGTAACATTATATTTTTATCATTTGGAAAATGTTACTTCATTGAGTTATGCAGGGGTTTTGTTTTGTTGGTACTGGAAATTGTACCCACAGTCTTCGTACCGGGCTACATCCCTAACACATTCCCTACCTACCTTTCACAACTTTGAGAGAGAGGGAGAGAGAGAGAGAGAGAGAGAGAAAGTTCTTTAAGTTGCCCAGATGGGGCTTAGGGATCCTCCTGCCTCGGCCTCCCAGAGTTCTGGGATTAAAAGTGTGTGCCAGTATGCCCGACTGTGTTATACAGATTTTCCAAAATGCTGACACTACTTCAGAAAGTTACATTTACTAATGTCACTGTGGATCTTTATCAAAAGAAATCTTCTAAGTATTAAGAAGCTGCTAAATTTTGGTAGGACACAAGTTATCTCAAATTCTAATTTTCACTTGCTTGTGAAAATATTATCATTGCCAGAAAATACTATGCACTGATTTCCTTGAAATTACAGGTTCACTTCATTCACTTTTGTGAGAAATACACAAGTCTGAGTTTGTCTCTTACCCTTTCAAGTAAAATATCTGTTTCAAACAATCTCACGAGTGATCTTCCTTTAGACAACTGATACACTTCCGCATGCAATAGAAGAGCTTTCTATGCACCTACTCCTTTGTCTCAAACAAAAGTCCTGTGCCCAAGGCTTGAGATTTAATAAAATTAATAACTTTTATTACTCCATGAAGGACATTCTTAAATGAGCTTTATTTATTTCTTATTTTATTTCTCTGAGTGGCAAAGAAGAGAAAGATTCTTAATACATTTTTGATGTCCCTACCTCGACTGGTACTAAGGTGTCAGCATTTTACCCACTATATTCAGGAATCTTCAGTGCAAGTATCAACACCGATAAAAGGATAAATAACACTTTAGTATTATTATGAAAACAGTCTTGACCTTGTGGATTCCTCTGTAGTGCATACACTGTCCTAAGAAAGTGTCTGCTCAATCTTCTGTCTATACAACCAGAGCAATATCTGGGTGTAAATGGAGTTTACACCTGTTGAGAGTGAGTGCTTAGGAAGCATCTTACAATGCACGATTTTGAGAAAATCTATTTTAATCATACCTTGGAGAGGGGATGGGTAGTGAGAATACTATGATTAAGATCTAATATGGTCTTCGAAACCTAGTCTTTGGAAGTGAATCAAATGGATTATTCCCATCTAATAGCTATAGTCAACATTAATCCAAGGTAATGATTCATGGGGAGGTGCACCCAAAATTATTTATTCAATTTTGACTTTGAAATTCATCGTAGTAACCTCCAGTATTTATCTTACTAGTATTTTAGACTAGTCTAACATTCAAATTAGTTTGTCTTCATTCCCCAAGTGTATATCAAGGGTGAGATGCAAATGACCTTGAAGAGTGTTTTGTAGCACAGATACCAACCTGAGATTTAAGCAGAAAATGTTCTGTCCTAATTTCCATTTTCTATTGTTATGTACTATTTCAAATAATCTTCAGAAAGGTGGAGGTACCAGTAAATTCAATTTTAAAAATGCTTTCGGCTGTTGATGAAACACCTATGTAATTAAAAGTTGACAGCATTTGCCTGCATGCCTTTAAAAGGTCGCAGGAAATGTACTCTGCTTTGAGGAAAGGCCTAAAGTGTGTTTTCAATTATAGTGTACTAAATGTTGTGAAGAGTCATAGCAATTCAGGAAAATGTGGTGGTGTGTCTATGCAGAGGAATAATCTGCAACATCTGAGCCAAAGGTGACCCTGTGTTAGGTGTCGAAATCCCACAGGGTTGGGGTAATGTGTCTACTTGCAATGTAGGGGTTCTGATTTATCATTCATAAATTAATTTCAAATTTACTGCTACCAATGATAGTGTAAGTCATGGTAAGTTGAATTTGATATGAATTAAAAGATGGTTCTACTTCAAATTATAATGCGGAGAAACTTACAAGTGGTTTTTTAAAAATCTGAAGATTTGGTTTAAGAGAATGACTTGTTGCCAATTTGATTCCTCCCTGTTTTGGTTTTAGATTGGTCAAGCAGGTGTTTAAACTTGTTTTAGATAGTATTATTTCATGCTGGGAAGATAGATACTGGGGAGGGATGCAGAGAGGGATTTATCCTGAAATTTCATTGTAGCAGAAAGATGTCATTTGAGCGATATCCTTTAAGCTTCTCTAATAAAAGTATACAATAAAAAGGATTATTTCCATTTTTGAAGGGGTTCATTGCACTTTACCCCCCATGGCGTTTCCTTAACACCTTCGGAAATTTCTAAGTCAAAATCTCAAAGAGGCATTAGTTTATTCACATCAATTCATAGAGTGTCATTTTAATGTTCTATATCTTCACTGTGCCTCCACCTTTTTTGATGAAAAAGTCTATTTAAAAATTGGTAGGAAAATATTTAACATAATAAGATGATGAGTCAGAGTTTTTAAAAAGCTCAAAAGGGAAGATGCAGTTAAATAATGCACCTTTTTTATTTTTTAGCTACATCTGACTCATGACATATAATGTATTCCGCTAAGTTCAAAGTTTCCTCTTACAAAGAGAGTTTTATGAAACAACTCTTCTTCAGACAATTTTTTTACTTCAATTATAGTAGCAGGTTTTGGAGTTTAAATCATTAACAACCCCTGAGTGAACTACTAGCCAAATGACTGCAAGTCACAAAGAGAACAGTCCTTTATCACCAAGAACCTTTTGTGTTGAGTGAAACCAGTACTTTTCTGGTTTCCCCCTTTATGTCTCTCTTTGAAGCAAGATGTGTGATTTGTAAAGTAATGAAAGTCTATCAGTTAATGAAAACTGCTGTACTGAACTCATAACGAATTGCTTCAGGGTAAACTTCATATACCTGCATTACAGCAGGGGAAAAAGTAAATTCCAGAAGTCAAGATTGCTGTGTGCACTCTAGGAGTATCATGTAGCAGTTAAACCAGCCAACAGGGGTGAGCTAATCACATTACCCCCACCCACTTTGTCAAGGATCTGTAATTTTCATTTCAGCAACCCTTTTTAAGTGTTGACTCCATCGGACACTACAAAAACTGGGCATGCACTCCACCAACCCAGTTATCCATGACACCATATGTTATCTTTTAAATTTTTTGTAACGCATATTTTTATTGCAACGTTTTTGGAGAGTGTTTGAGGGGCCTTAACCTCCAGACTGAAGGTGATGGGGTGAGGCAGTACCACTTGAGTGACAAAAAAAAAAAAAACCCACACCGAAGAATTTTACACCGAGCAGCATGTAGTTGAATAAACAAAAGAAAGTGAAGAGAAGGATCTATTCTGCCCTTCCTTTTTTTTTTTAAGAAAAAAAATCAGTAAAATAATGAACGAGTCGATGTTTCAAGAGTGGGCAAAACTTTTTCCCCCCCTTAGGTTTGGAGAGTTAGCGGGATAAATCCGAAGAAGTCCATGCCACCCCCGCACGCGCGCCCCCCATTCCTTCCAGACAGAGCGGTTGTAAATCCGAGGCTGAGGCCGCCCTGGGAGCCTTAGGGCACCTTCCTCTTCGCCGCGTGTGTGTGTGTGTGTGTGTGTGTGTGTGTGTGTGTGTGTGTGTACGCGTGTGCGCGCGCGCGCGCGCGTGTAGCTCTCGCTCTTTCCCTCAGTCTGTGCCTCTGTGTGTGTGTGAGTGTGTGTGTGACACAGAGAGAGAGAGCGCGAGAGGAGAGAGCGAGAAAGAGAGCGAGCGAGCGAGCGCGAGCTGTGTGCGCCGCGCTGCCGCCGCCGCTGCCCTTTGATCCCGACATTAGTGTTAGGGGCTCGGAGACACCGAGCGCGGCCATAGGCACCGCCGCACCGGCGCTCGTTTATTTATACCTCCCATCACACGCCGGCGCGGGACACACACACACTCACACCTATGCGATCCGTTTCCATTGAAGAATATTAACGCTCGGGGACAAGCCAGGTGCACGACCAAAAATTAAAAAAAAAAAAAAAAAAAAAAAGAAAGGAAAGGAAAGAAGAAAACCCCTCTTCTGGCTTCAGGAAACAAGCTTCAACCCATTGCACACACCGGAGAGAAGG